>JAJJMA010219600.1:21322-34342 GCA_023529015.1 Papaver nudicaule | reverse complement strand
GTAATTAACAATGTCGGGGTCGGAGAGAAGAGTCACAAGACTCAATGCTGGAAGAGTTAATGTACCAAATGCCCGTACTCGGTCGACTACACATGAGTCAAATGGAATCGAGTGGCCGGCGGCATTGCTCAATATTAATGCAGCTGCAAGTCCACTCAGTCGTCAATCAAGTCCACACACAGGTGCAAGTAGGCATGGTTCTCCAAGTACTACAGGCTCACTGAGTTGGGGTCCTGCTGTGACTCCGCCAAGTTCAATGGGATGGCATCCGGCTATGCTCAATAATGGAACTTCAATTCCATCCACTTCTGGTACTCAACAGCAATCCAATTCTGGTACTCAACACATTGCTGCAAGTCAACAACACATTGTTGCAAGTCCAAGCTCAAGGAGTGAACACGACGCCTCCTCCGATGGTGAGTACTCTCCCAGTCAAGGTAATGACATGACTCACCCAGAAGTACATGTAGATCCTGTGAATGATGATGATGAGGATATGGTTGATGTTGTTGAAGAAAATGAGACTGGTACCCTCTTCTTGCCTTTTAAATATATGTTTTATGATTCTCTCCATCTTTTATGCTCTTTTATATTATTAGTTTGTCGATAAGTTATATTATGAACTGATCATGCTCTATTACCAACTCTTGATGCTCTAAATTCCTCATACGATGATATGTACCTTCTAAGTTCATTATGAACTTACTGAATTGAATGCCCTGTATTGCTGTGTCACTATGAACTGACTGAATTTCTATTTGTGTAGGTGATCTCCGACCTGTGGTTATTTTCAATTCATTGGGACAACCTGTTGAGAATAGTTCAAAGCCATATGCTAGTAAGTTAGGGAAGATTGTTAGGAGCACTATGTCACCTCATTATCATGATTGGAGGATTGTTCCCGCTGATCGAAAGGAAGAAATTTGGAGAAGAATCAGAAACTATTTCAGTGTGCCTGAATATGTCAAGGAGAAGGGTCTTAAACAAGCTAACAAATATTGGAGGTGTGGGAAGACTCCTTTAAGGAAATTGTGTGATGTACCTGCCTTTGTTCCTGAAAAAAAATCCAAGGTTCCAAAGAATAGGAAAAAGGAAGATTGGGAAAGATTTGTGGATTCAATTACTGACCCAAAGGTTGTAGCAGCAAGGGCGAGAGGGAAGGCTGCAAGGGAAGCTGTTAAAGCTTTGCACACTACTGGAAGAGATGGCATTGCTCGCCGCAGGCATGTACTGGAACAACAAAGCCCAGATGGTGTTGTATCAAGATCTAGAGTGTACTTGGCAACTCATGTGTACCAGGAACTCCCAGCAGACCTAGCAGAGCATATTGAACAAGTTGACCCTAATTCCTACGAATTAAGATGCATGAAATATGTGGTAATTCCTACGAATTAAGATTGAGACTAGGGGGTTTCATACACCTATAAGAACAGGTGAAGCTAAGTACTCGCATATCAAGCTTAAAAGATGGTATACTTAGGTAATCTGAACAGCTAGATACCTGAGTTCTCACCTTATGGAGAAATAAAGATACACTTTCTCCTAATATTCCACATCCACGCTCCCCAAAAAGATTTGTTATTAAGCGCAAGTTCAAAAAGAACTCTCCCCCATGTGGTGTTATTCAATAGAACAACTAACAAAGATGAACTTGGACAAGAACAATTGAATGTTATCCAGTTTTGCTTTGTTGATAATCTCTTTCCTTAGCCAATATTGGAAAGAGAGTTATATGATTAACTTTTGCCTTCACTGTCTCGAGATATGACCTCATCAAAGAAATCATCTATGATGTGCTTATTCCTAGCCTCCTCTTCAGAAAGACCAGATAGAGCACGTAACAATGATGTATAATGAGTATAGCTTTTCCTGAAGCGTTTGGCTTTGTCTTCATGGAATAAAGCTTTCTTCCTTTCGTAATCGATTTTATACAGAAAGTACTTCCTCAACTTTGTATATCCATCAATTGTTTCTCTCGAGTTAATAGCATGAGTCTCTGGATTTGGATACTTGTGGAGGTAATCCAGGGTTTCTGCAGGAGTCTTCTTTCTCTTGCTTGAAATTCCCTCACAGAGCTCAACTTTCACAGCTTCACTTTCACAACTCCTCGTAACACTTCTTGTAGGGTAAGCCATCTTTTTATGACTTACTGGATGTATGAACGAGATATATATATATATATATATCTTTCAAGAGGAGTGAGTTTTAGTTTATCTGAAAGACTTAAGGGAATCTTCCAGAATTTTTGCGATGGACCGGTTCGGGAACCGCTTCGCAAACTAAAAGCTTCAGAAGTCTGTCAGACAGACTCTATCAGTCAGAAACAAATTTTCATGGAGTAATCTCGACTTTGAAAATATGTTTTACAGTATGACTTGCACAACCACTTCACCAGGAATGAATTCCTGATGTCAACTGCATACCTCTCACACACAAGTCTTAGTGTGAGGATGCATCCCCTAACTGCGATTAGGCAGTTAAAGTGTGAGTACTAGACTCACATGGGGTGTTGATTGTAGAATGGTTGCTAGTGACTGATTCGGGCTGAGAGGTTTTCTTACCCTTGTCATTTCCTCTTGAACTTTCCACGTTTTTCAACGCTCCCTTGAATTGTTTCAAGGCTTTGTTCATTCTATCCATATCGGCTTGAAGCTTATATACATCTTTCCTATTTCCCTTAAGAAGCCGACACCTTTCTTGGACATGTCTAGATTTGCCACAGTACTGACAATTCTTGGAAGGTTTTTCATCCTGAGATTTAGCTTTCTCAGGTACACCATTATGTGGAGGACTGGATCCATCCACTATGAAAGTACTGTTCTTGGTGTAAGTGTTACTATTGAACCCCAATCCATTTGTATTTCCAAAGGCTTTTTGACCAAATAACATTGCTGCTACTTTATCTGAGCTACCAGATAGCCTTTGGAGATCATCTTTCAGGGTATCAATCTCTTTATCCTTTAAGGACAAAGTTGAGGAGAGATCATCACTTAATTTCTTAAGTTCTTGATCTTTCAGGAGAAGGGCTTTCTCTACCTTTTCAAGATCAGATTTTAACTGATGTTTTTCTTGAACAAGGTTCTCGCTCTTGTCGATCAACTGATGAATTAAAATGTTTTTCAAATCATCATGTTTAGATCGTTCATCTGAAGTCCCTGCCATTAAAGCAGTTTCTCCAAAATCTAATTCGAATTCATGCTGGTCAGGCATATCATCGAATCGAGCGGAGAGAGCATTATCCCTTTTGAAGTAGTCCTTACTAGGGCAAACGTCTTTCATGTGTCCAAAGCCTCGACACTTGAAACATTGCACTTCAGCTAGATCATCCTCATCCCTGTCAGGATTAGGTTTGAAAGCTGGTAAGGGTCTTCTACCCCTGAATTGCCTGTCTCTTCTAGATCTAAGAAGATCTCTCAATTGCTGTGTAAGCAGAGACAGTTCAGTGTCCACTTCTTCATCGTCAGGGTTGCTGCACTCATCGGCCCAAGACGATTTCTGTGGTGAGGAGGTGCACGGAGTGCCCACTGCCTCAAAAGCGATAGATTTGGGGTTATCTTTTCGCTCATGATCGAAGATCTTTAGCTTAGCTACAAGGTCACTTCTTGTTATGTCTAAGCCATGCATCTCCTGGATGGCATGCTTTTTGGATTCGTACCTTGATGGTAACGACCTCAGAATTTTACTCACAATGTCCCTTTCCGGAATAGTTTTACCATAAGTGTGACAAGCATTGACTATTTCAGACAATTTGTGATTAAAATCTTCAAAGGTATCATCCTCAAGCATTCGAAGGTTTTCCCAGTCGGACATCAGATTTTGAAGTCTAGCTTCTTTCTCTGCTGTATTACCTTCGAACACATTCCTTAATCTGTTCCAAGCCTCGTGAGAGGTTTCACATGTAGCTATGTGATGGAATAGATCAGGTGTAACTGCATGAATGATAGCATTAAGCCCATCATAGTTTTGCTTAGCGGCGAGTGTTTCCACTTCATCATAAACCGCTATGTCTTTAGGAACAGTTTGACCATCAACTACAACAGTAGGAGGTACATATTCCTTCATGACATAAACCCAAGTTTTGAAGTCTCGGGCTTGCAAAAACGAAGTCATTGCAGTCTTCCACCATAGGTAGTTTGTGCCATCGAACTTTGGTGGTACGTTACAAGCTCTTACGCTTTGGTCCATGACTCACAAGCCTAGTTAAACACAGACAGTTACGTCTTTAGTGTGTTAACCCGCTCTGATACCAACTGAAAAAGAAGGGGTACCGAAATACTACCAACTTTTCGTTTTGGCTCGTGAGTCTTATGGTAAAGAGTTTGGACGATCTCAAAAATCAATATCCAAACCTCTAACTGGAGTAATCTCGACAGTTAGGTAATAACGTACTACTTGGTGCTTTAATTATAAATCAGAGTTATAATGCGGAAAGTAAAAGCACACAAGACACCAAACGTTTTTTAACGAGGAAACTGCCTTGCAGAAAAACCTCGGGACCTCGTCCAGTTTTGAACACCGCCCAGTACAAACTGACTACAAACTCTAGCCTACTATAAGACTTCGGTCTGGGATGTAGCAGAGACCAACTCAAGCCCTCCAAGCGAATTGGCTACTGTCGCCTTCCTTACGTCTCTGGATCCCCCACAGATCGTCACGCACTTGATTCCCCTAGCTGACGTCCTTTACAGGCCTAGGAGTTGCTTTGACCGATGCCAAAGGCTTTTGTCAGCAATACTGGGTTTTAAACCAAAACTGTTGACTTATGGTGTAACTGTCCTCTATCAGTTTACCATAAATAAGATGACTTCCTTCGGATTGTTAAATCCAGGTCATACGGAAGTCTACTTCACAAATCGGGGCTGACACGCTTTCTCAGCAATGCCCAATCTGTATCTACCTCAGTTATAAATGAAGAACCACTTAAGGAACTTATATAACTGGAGCCAACTAGGTTTTACAACACCGAGTGCAGCCGTGCGTTGCTACCTTTCCAACCTTTACGTAACTTAACTAGTTCTTGAATAGCCGTATAGCAGAAGAGACGGACTTTAGAATAGACAAGAACTAAGATAGGTTACTGAGGTTACAGGTTAATCTGATCAACCACAAAGGGATCAATCTACCTGTGCTTCCCAACTCTCAAAGGAAGTCTTTATAGTCGTAGGGAGTTCCCAGAGGAGCTGCAACCTATAGAGGATGACTATACCACAACAAGCTTTCACCGAAGTGAAAAGAGTTTACGCTACCTTCCCTAAGGACCTTCACGTATGCTTGATGCTTGCGGTATCTGTCCGTAGACACCTGTATTTATAGCACTCAATAAGATAGGTTGCTTTGGAATTAAGCAATCAATTACTTGTCCCACAAGTTAAGGAAACCCTAAACTTGCCAACCAAGTAATACAGATTAATCTCAATTGAATTCCTTTTTAGATTTATCTGCCAAGTGTTTTGTTGGCTCAAAAACACTTCAAGATAGGAATCCAACAGACCAGGGATAATCTTATCTTATTGACTCATTGAGGATCGTTAGATGGAACACAAAAGGTATTTATGTTTTACACAAGTCCATCTAAGAGATAAAGGAGTTGGAATTTGACTCAGAGTGAAATTCTAAAAGAATATTCACGTAATTTGACTTACCAGGGAACTCTCCGTGTCAGGTTCACGTACTGGTACGTGAACTAATGCGACACAGGAGAATTTCAGGTCCTGGTACGCAAACCGGTTCGGGAACCGTCTGCAGTCAAATTAGGTCAAATTCGGATTACGCTGGAAGGACTGGGCTGAGCCAGAACTTAGACGTGAGAACGTCCTCAGCTGTGATCCACAGGCTCTTTGCTCAAGAGTACTCCTTTGATTCATCCATATCCAACATAACAGTTTGCAAGCAAACTATTGTAATGGTCATATGGCGTCGAATCTATCTCATGCATTCTTGATTCACAATATTCGTGGGATCAAATACTGGTCATGACATAAAGCCATGTTACACAAGAACACGATCTCAATCGCTACATTACTACTAAAGTAGTCGACTATATTTCGAAAGAATAGAGAAAGTAGAAATAGAAGAATATCCATAAAGTCATAACTCCTACTAACCTTTTGTCGATGAAGAATAATTGATGTCTTCTTTGTCTTCACAGTCTTCGTCTTCAAGGTCTCTACTACTCTGTCTATATCCCATTTCCGAAATCTAAACTCTAGTAGGCTAAATCAAGAATTGAATTTTGACACCTAAAACTGACAACTAGCTTGACATACCAACGCTAGTGGGTTTGACCGGACAATGCCCTAACAGTTTTGCTTCCAGTTCTATGCGATTTTCTTTCCACTTGAATAATATGTGTTGTACTTTTCAGGGAATGGTCCGAGAGCTGCTCATTACTGATGAGTATAGACATGAGACCAATTTGGACAAAGATGCAGTTGCTAAGGTGAGATGAATTTTAATTTCTGTTGTACTTATTACACTCTGATTACACTAAGTCAGTTAGCTATAGATGTTGTATTTCTTGCACTCTGATTACACTATAAGTCAGTTAGCTATATATGTTGTATTTCTTACACTCTGATTACACTATAAGTCAGTTAGCTATATATGTTGACTTCTTATATGTTAACTTCTTGGTGGATATAGGTGTTTAATTTGGGGTGGATGGTAGGAGCAGTTTTCTTCGCGGAATGGGTGGTAGTGTCACCAAGAATGAATTTCTTGCTTCTGCAATTCCTAGAGAGATGTTGCGTCAAGAAAAGCAGAAAACAAGAGAATGGCAAACTCGTGTTCCTATTTTTTTACTGCATTGTTTTAAGAAGCATAAGCCTCTGCGTGAGGCCGTTCGACACTTATCAACCTTTTTCAAAGTTCTTTATTCAAAGCTGATTAATTGTGAAGATCTTCGTCTAATGCAAGAGCGTGTAGTGGAATCAATTTGTGTTTTCGAGGTATACTTCCCGCCTGCCTTTTTTGTTAGTATGACCCATGTCGTCGTTCACTTGGAAGAAGAAGCACTTGAATTGGGGCCTGTTCAGTTTAGGTGGATGTACAATTTTGAGAGGTACAGTCATTTGGTTACTAATGCTTTCAGTTTCTTATTGTGAATCTAAATAAACTTACATATCTGTGGTTACAAATTACATTTGCAGGATGATGAGAACCTACAAGGTACTTGGTCGCAACAATTTTTTTGTTGAAGGGTCTATTGAAAACAGTATTTGGTTGATGAAGGCGCGCGCCATTGCATGGAGTACATTCCTGAAGGGAGGCGAAAGTCTTACAAGTGTCAAGGAAAGATAACAATGACTGGTGATGTTTATGAAGGTCCACACCCACCTCATTCACAAGGAAAACCATATACGCTAACCAACATACAATATCAACAAGTGCGTAAATGGATATTGAGACATTCAGATGAAAATACTGAATGGGAAGCGTAAGCCAATTCTCCTAAGCTGATTTTATTTTTGAATCCTTTGATTACAGTATAAAAAAGTAAGCTTCACTAACATTTTCTTTGTTTTTTCACAGGAAATATGATACATATATTACTGATTTCAACCTAACTTGTACGGGAAGGACAAAGCCTGTAGACTACATTTTATGGTTACAAGACCAACTTGAAGGCACTCCCATGACAGATTATCGCAGGATCGCAATCGGTCCCTCCTTCTCGGCCGTTTCATATAGAGCGTACTCTGTTAATGGTTATCTTTTCTATACAGCTGATGCAGAGAAATATTTGACAACACAAAACAGCGGGGTTACTATGGAAGCTTGTACCATCTTTAGAGCAAGTTCCATAGATACAAACCTTGTCGAAGACGACACTACGTACTACGGCATAGTGCAGATGATACTTGAACTAGACTATGATGTTTTCACAGAAGTTGTTTTTCTATGTAATTGGGTGCGCGTCGAAGACAAAACAAATGGATCATATGTGGATCCAGAGACAAAGTCGAGGCTTGTCAACTTTGAAAAGTTTATGAGAACCTCCAAGGAAGTCGATGAGCCTTTCATCCATGCTTCCCAATCTTACCAAGTTTTCTACTGCAAAGATCTTATAAGGAAGCATTGGCATCTAGTTTTGGAATCTCCCATAAAATCAGACCCAAATAAGAATGCTCTTGAAGATCCGTATGTCTTCACTGCAACCAGTAATGAAGCGCCGTTGATTTCAGCAACTGTGGGAGAAAGTGAGTATTGGGATGGAGACGATACTCAGCAGGAAGGTATGTATTTCTTTTCTTTTATCTTAGTTTGTGGATATTTCAATTCAGTGTTGAATGTTGGTTGTGTCTGTTTGATTAGTATGTGTTTTCTATTTCCTGTTTTGTGGTTTTGCATTTATGGGTATCATGTTATGGTTGGTAGTGATAGTGTTCATGATGTTGTTGGTGGTAGTGGTGGTGTTGGACTGTGTGGTGTCATGTGTTTGTGTTGGTGGTGGTGGTTTGCTGGAATGAGTGGTGGTGGTGTTGGTGGTCAGCTTAGTGTAAGGCGTGTAAATTTTACACCACAGCGACCAGCAACAACCAACACTAACCGGACCACCACCACATAATCAAAAGTGAATTGCTGTCAATTGTTATATTGTATGTGTGTTATATGTGGTTATATTTGTCGATATGTATGATATCCAGTCTTATCTCTTAGTGGCAGCAAATTGTCGCGTGCTCCTCGACACTCAAACCTTCATCTTGTTTTTTTTTTTAATCACTTGCTGGTAAAGAAGAACAAGAAGAAGGTTTGTGGGTACAAGGAGTGCGCCTTTTTGCTGCTTAGGTAGTAAGTAGCAGCAAATTGTTGTTCGCGACCACCCGCCCAAATCCTCTACTACTATCATTATCACTTGGTGGTAGTATAGAAGTCGAGGGTTTGACGTTTGTGGTCGTGTGCGCCTTTTTGCTGCTTAGGTATATAGTTGCAGAGAATTGTTGTTCTTTTCTCTTAGTTTGTGGATATTTCAATTCAGTGTTGAATGTTGGTTGTGTCGAATGCTGGTAAACATATTGAAAGCTTAACTCTGATTATGTTTTTACAGTGTCAAATGTTGCTTCTGTAAACATATGAACATGTTGACAAGGAATACCAGCTTAGTGTATCGTGACAGGGGTAGCCTCAGTTTTTAACTAGTATCTTTTTTTTTCCTTTCAGGAGATTAATTGTCTTCTCACTTAGTGGAGTGCATTGGACTATGAAGAAAACACTAGCAGGTAATTCGAAACAACATTTGGTGGCATTTTAGGTTTTTGCACAGTTTACAATGAATGTATGTATGCACCATTATGAACACTTAAATGAGATCGCGGTAGCTATTGATATTTCAGGTTCATCTGGAAACACATGTAAATGTAGCTATTTCAGGTAGAGAATGCATGTCTGATTTTCTTGAGTTGAGTTTGATATTTATTTGTTGTTGTGTGCAGGTATTATACTTGAAGTCTCATCTATCTTGTGGGAAAACTGTTAGAAGGAACTATTCTGATGACGAAAATATAGTTTGTATCAACCTTTTGTTAAGCTTATAACTTAGTTGGATAGTGTTCAGGTTTCATCTATATCTATATTGTAATCTGAATTTTCAACCGGAATTTGATTCTGAAACTGTAACTGAATATTATTCTGAATGTGAATCTGATTTTGAATCTGAGTTTCAATTTGAACTTGAGTCAGCCCTGTTTTCAGCTAAGTCAGAATGGTTCAGGCAGTCAGCCGAATCTGGCTCTTTACATTGAGTCAGTTCTGTTTCAGCTTAGTCTGGCTGACTGATCTGCAGTCAGCCAAATCTGACTCTTTTCGTTGAGTCAGTCTGTTTCAGCTTAGTCTGGCTGACTGATTTGCAGTCAGCCATATCTGACTCTTTTTTTTTATTTATATTTTCAAATCTGAGACACATACACTTGTGTGGGGGATTTGATAATATTATATTCAAATTACTTGCACAACGACATTTATATGTGTCTTAGGCTACGATACTTATAAATGTCGCAGTCAATAGCGACATTTGCATGTGTCGTACCAAACTGCGACGGAGATATTGAGACACTTGGTTCGACACTAGTAAATGTTGCGTTAGGCTCTAAACGACACTTACCTGGTGTCTCTGACCAGGCATTTTCCACTAGTGTCGTCAATTTTAGCTCATCAGATTCCATATTCATTAAATCCGAAGTTCCACACATTTCATAAAATCTAACTTAAGAATTGAATCTCATAAAACATAAAATTTGATATTTACCTAACCAAAACCCCTAAAATTCTATACTTTACATGGAAAATATAATTCAAACAACTTAAAATTAGAGTTTAATCACTTTGCTCATACCTGCAAAAACTCAATATTTGCACATAATTCAAACGGCCGTCGAAATATAAGGCAGTGAATTGATTGGTTAATTAGGTCATTTCAATTTTCAGGTGATATTTGTAATACGTGAATTGATTTCTGATTGAAAAACTTCCATCAAACTAATCAGATGAAGGCGGCGATGTTGATTTCTGATTGAAAAATCGAGATTTCAATTAAACAGAGAGGAGAAATTTGGGGCGAAAGTTGGGAACGAATAAAATAGAGAGAAGAATTAGATATTTTTGTTTACCCCTTCTGTTGTAAACAAAAACCCTTAAATCCTAGAACCCTTGAGATTACATTTTAGAGAGTTCATACAGCTAGAAAAAAATCAATTCTCTAATTCATAACCAAAATTTACATGAACGAAACGGATAACAGATCGATGGATTGTTCATAAATATGTAATAGACGTACGCCCAACCGGCTGAGAAGGTTCCAGTAGCGGACCTAGAAACCAGTTTTAGGTTTGGCAGTTGTTATCGATGACTTCCAACGGGGTTCTTTTGGAAACCACATAGATAAATTTTATCCGTCAATTATAAAACCCAATAACATTACACATTAATTAGAACCATTTGATTGTCGTACCAACAACTCGACAATTGTTTCTTCTTAAGGTGCACCGTAAAATGAGGTTTCAATCTAGTATGTGACATAAAAACAAACATAATTGATCTATTAACCATTTAAAATTAAGGGATGCTGCAACACAGAAGAAATACCATACAACTTTGTTGTAGAAATACCTTATGAAAAAATGGAGAAAAAATGTGAAGCGAATCCACACGGAGAGTTTTTCTTCTTCATAAATAAATAAATGCTGAACCATTTATACGGTATGAGTTATGCGTGAAACCACACTATACATTTTTGTGAAATGTCTTGTCGGTGACATGCTTGACAAGCAACACCAGTTAGAGTTTTTTATTAAAAAAACAATAACAAACACCATTCAAGGGTAAAGGAACAGTGAACAACAATAAGAAATTACTCCCTCCGTTTCAAAAAGATAGACACGTTTGACTTTTTTCCGAAAATTAAGGAACTTAATGAACTAACCATTAGAGATTGTTTTATTGTTTTGTCTTTATGATTGGTTTATTGATGACAAGTGCCATGGGATAATAAGAAAAAAAAATGACTATAATATTAGTTTTATTAAGTTTTTTAATTTTTTGTCAAGTCAAATGTACCTATCTTTTTAAAACGGAGGGAGTACAATTACCTAAACCTTCGCCCTTTTTTGTTTTTCCCCCTCAAGACGAGGCCCGACTTTCCATAGTTACTCGTAAGCTAATTCAAATACACGCACGACAGTCAATGAATTTAACATGGGGAAAAAATCATTTAGTCCTATTTTCACCGACTTATAGCTGGTTAGTCCTTTGTGAAATAAATCTTCTTAGTTAGTCCTTTATTATTTGAAAATATTCAAATTACCAAAATATCCTTATTGGTAAAACAAGTCTTCCTAGTTAGTCCTTTTTTGTATATTTCATATGTCAAAATGAACTCCATAAAGTTCAGCTATTGCATTCATATTCACGTAGAAGAAGCATATTCCTCAATGAAGTTTACAAACGTGTTCACTAATTCCAATGAAGTGTTGCAAAAAAAAAAAACAAAAAAAAACATTAGTTACATGACTAGAAAATTATCAGACAATTTGCTCTATATGCTTACAAGTAGCTCTGCTATGGTGAACCTTTTATCCACACCTTGTGCAAACCATAAGTCTTCTCATCCACTCCCAAGCATTCTTCATCCGCTTTTGTGTCATATATGAATATGAACCATAAACAGCTTGTATTTGCGTCATATTTGAGGATGAACAACAGTAAAATTGTGTCATATTTGAATATGAACCATAGGTCTTCTTATCCTCTCCCAAGCATTCTTCATCCTCTTTTGTGTCATATATGAATATGAACATAAACAACTTGTATTTGCGTCATATTTGGGGATGAACAGCAGTAAAAATAGTGTCATATTTGAAGATGATCCATAAACAACAAAACAAAAAATGTGTCATATTTAAAGATGAACAACATGAAAACAAAGGAATTGCATAAAAAACATCATAAATTTGTGTCATATTTGAATTTGAACCATAAACAGCAAAACAAAAACGTGTCATATTCTAATATGAACAGCAAAAAACAACTTCTCAAGAGGGTCCAGAAAATCATGCACAACAATGTCATTACTCCCGGATCGAGAGAGTTTATATTTAAAAGGACAGGGTTTGCAATTCAAAAAGGGCTTGCGGCGCAGCTTGTTGCTCGCTTGCCTGCTACGTCGTTGTAATTTATTTTACAATTAAATATGAACCATATATCAGCGGTAAAGTTTGTGTCATATATGAATATGAACCATAAACAGCTTGTATTTGCGTCATATTTGAAGATGAACGACAGTAAAATTGTGTCAAATTTGAAGATGAACCATAAATAGCAAAACAAAAAATGTGTCATATTTGAAGATGAACAACATGAAAACAAAGGAAATCGCATAAAAAAACATCATAAGTTTGTGTCACACTTGAATATGAACCATAAACAACAAAACAAAAACGTGTCATATTCGAATATGAACAACAAAAAACAAATATGAACCATAAATCAGCAGTAAAGTTTGTGTCATATATGAATATGAACCATAAA
>JAJJMA010219600.1:0-21312 GCA_023529015.1 Papaver nudicaule | reverse complement strand
ATGAACAACAGTAAAATTGTGTCATATTTGAAGATAACCATAAACAAAAAAACAAAAAATGTGTCATATTTAAAGATGATCTGCATTCAAATTCTAAAGAACTAAAAAAAACACAAATCTACATTCAAAACACATAGAAAATCAGATCTAAACTCAAACAAAGCACTGGATATATACACATTCAAGAAAATTAAAATTACAAACCTGTTAATAATCCTCACAAACTATGTCAGTAGATCCAACCTTCCAAAAACCTGGGAAAAAAAACCAGATCTATTCAAAAAACGTAGAAAAAAACCAGATCTACATTCCAAAAACATAAAAAAAAACCAAATTTACATTCAAAAAATGTACAAAAACCAGATCTAAAAAGAAAACGAAGAAGAAACGGAGAAGAAACTTGATGATGACATTCACAAACTAATACGGATCTGCAAATAAAGCTTAAAAAGGCCGAGCTCCAAAACTACTTTTGCTCTCTCTGCTCCTGTATCTTTTTTTTCTCTCTCTCCTGAAAACCAGATCTGAAGAAAAAAAACAAATCTATCATAAAATCACCTAATTATATACCTGTTTTTTATAAAAGGTAATTACGGGATTTCAAAAAGTTAATTTAAGAAGGTGACGTTCACCCTAGGACTAAATAGGAATATTAGGATTAACCGGGAAGACTTTAAAAAAAAGGACTAAACATCCCGTTGACGAAGTCAACAGATTAAAAGTTAAGATTAAGAGTAAATATAGGATTAAATGACAGTTTCTACATTTAACATCCCACATAAGCCACAGAGAGAAATACGGTGGGAGATCTATGACATTTGACAAGATTCTAACGTACCCAATGCTTGGGCCCATTATCTAGGCCCATTATCCTACATAAGCCACGGAGAGAGATACAGTTGATTTGCAACCCGATTAGCTAGGCCAAACCACCAGCCCACCACTCAGATTTAAAACCATACGTTCATTTTCGAAATCAAGCAATGCCGAATTCATAGCCAACGGCAAAAAATATTCCAATCAGTTCAATGAAACCTTTATAATTCCTTAACATTGGATTTCATAATTACAAAACTACTAAGTAAATTAAATATGGTCAAATCAAATACAAGTTCAATACAATTTCGTACAGTAAAAATGCGAAGCTGCTACAGACCCCCCATTTTCCTCCCCCAGCCTTGCCCCCACTGATGTGTCAAGTAGTGAGTGGATACTCCATCCCACCCACCCACCAGATTAACAGGGGGTTCCCCTATGTGATTGACACATCAGCAGGGGCAAGTCTAGAGGAGGGAAACCGGGGGTACATATCATTTTCGGTAAAAATGTGCTAGTGGTTTCCACAAGAACATGCTTTGGAAAATCAAAACAAGGACATTTAGCTACTACTTCATTACTTAAAATATTTGTAACACCTGTACACTTAGTAATTGAGTGCGAATGAAAACGAAGAATAATTGATAAAACAAAAATACAAAAGATATCAAGAAAATGGCGAGGTATATACTAATCCATTATGATTCCAAAAGAGAGTTTTAGTAGCAGTCTTATAGACTAATTCACAAAACAAACCAAGTAGTTTCTTAGCAACATTGCAAATGTCCTAGCATAATAATCCCAACACATATACAATAAAAACATGGGCAAAAACCACAAAAGAAAAAGTTTTCTCGTTCGGTAGTTCAAATTCAAACTTCTCTACTCTGTTATGTATTGCACTGGACCGTTCGGTGATGCAGCTGGTGCAACATAGTAGTGTAAGGAGGCGGTTACATTCACATCCTCAAGAAGATCCTCAGGTTTTTAAAGGATCTGGTTGAGGATGTGAAGATCTTTTTAAATCTGAAACAAAAAAACTATTGGATTGAAAATTCTTTGTCCAGTTAGATTTTTACATGTTGACTAATTATGTTATCAAGTAAATATTCCATTGGAGATGGTTTTTAGTCTTTACCTAAATTTAAGGGATTTTAGCATTAAGGATGTCTTAAAACTCCATCCACATAGATAACACACCTTATTTCTATGACAATTAATGTAGCACTGCGAGAATTTCTGCTTAACACAGTGCCTAGCTAGGTAACAAATTTCTTCAATCTATTGTTCCTTTGAAAAATAAAAGATTTTTCTTTTTTGAAAATACAGTCGGAGTCTGTCGAGTCTTCTTGTTAATATAATTACACACATTTGGTGCCAGATTAAAGGGGATTTGTTTCTTGAGAGTTCATAATTTGCATAACAATTAAAGGGGATTTATTTTATGATGCCAGATTTCTCATTAAAATAAATCAAAACTATCATCAAACAACAGCCTTCAACAGAGGTGCGACTAGTTTGGGGGTTTTTGGTCCGAAGAACATTAACTAGCTAAATCAATCAATGGTCTGATTTCATCCATGGCCTACTGTTATATACACGAGCACAACAGCTTTGTGTTGGATTTACAAAAACAAAAAATAATTGTATGTCTGTCAAAATACTAGACAAATTCAGGGTTGGACTCGTCAACTTTGACTAGAACCAAAAGGGCATCCGCAGTAATGCTAGTTGACCGCTGGCACGGTGGGGGGCCGACCGAAAAATTAGAAATGAAATGTGGAGGTGGCGGTGGTTGGTGGCGGTGGTTGGTAGTGGTGGTGGAAGTGGTAAAATGTGGTGACGGCGGTGGTGGAATGTGTTGGTGGTGGATGTATTATTGGTGGTGTGTGTAGTGTGATAGAGAGAAGGGTAATTAGTAAAAAAGGATAGGGAAGGGTCATTATTGGATTTGATAAGGACTACTTAGTCATTTCATCATTGAAAAATTTTCCAATCTTTTTATCAATTTGGTTCAATTTTGTTAGGGTCCATTTGACAAAAAAAGTAACCATAAAAGGGACTCCCTCCCTATGGGCCCTTCGAGCCCTCCAGTCGGTCGGCCCAACTAATTTACTATCCCAAAGTTAAATTCAAAATCCCTAATTAATCACAACAATTCAAACAATACCATCTTTAAAATTGTTTGAAATTGTTACTGATCTAGTAAATTTTGGGGGATCAGCAAAACAGAAGGAGAAATCAGCGTCATCTGGAGATTATGGGTTAGTATCCTTAATTTTTTTTAAGCTAGGTTCAAAATTGAATACCCAAGGATGAATTAGAATTGCTCATATTTTCTGCAGTAAAATTGTAATTTCTCCACTACCAATATTTTCACCGGAAAGAAAATAGGGACAGGTGAACATAAAGCCGGTTCATCAACTTTAATGGCTGCAACTTGCAAGCAATTTCCTCTTGCAGGTATTGAACAGTGAGTGGAGTACAATTATTTGGCCTGTTCATTGTTCACCCACCAGGCATGAAAAATCCGAGTGGGTTCACATAATGCACTGCACATGTATGACGAAATGACGGGGAAAAAAACAGCTAGGTGTGCCTACGGGGTTGCCTGATGCAGTGTGGACTTGGGATGGGCTTTTAGAGGTGCTGTGAGTGAGAGACTTCATTATGCATGCGCTGATTTTGGGGCTGCACAGTTTTCCTTGGGGCTGCAGAGGGTGACAAAATAGGGTCATCAAAAATCAAAACCAAAAACCCCTTATAAAACGTGACAGTTTTACCCTTTAGTTTTAGTTTAGTATTAGTGTTTGATTATCATCAGATTAGTGGTAATTATGATTATCATAATCTATATTGTTAAGTTTATAAAAATTTAGAGAGAGAAATTTATTTGTTTTAGAGTTGATTTAGAGAAAGAAGGAGAGAAAGGAGAGAAAAAAAAAAAAAACTTTGTTCTTCAAAAATCTCTAAGTTTTGAATCACTCAACCAAAATGAGTGATTGAAACACCGATTTGGAGCTACCTGAGACTCCAATAGATTACAACAACAAAATCTACTGTCCGAACGAAGGTGAGGACTCTACATTGCATTATTTGTTGAGTGAAAAAGTGTGGTTAACTCAAGAAACCCAAGAATCACTACAAGATCTCCAAAGAGACAAGTATCAACAAGATTATGAGGATGAACTAGCTTCTAACACCCAGGTATATCTTTGCTTGTGATTTTTTTGCATGTAATCATCTTTAGTTCGTGGATCTGTGTGATTTTTGTGAGTTTCCAGGCTCTATTTACGCCTTGGATTGACCTTGAATCTGAGGCGTAAACCAAATTTACGCCTCAAGATTCTTCCCAATTGAGGCGTAAAAACTGAAATTTGGGGAAAATAGCCGTACAACAGTTTTACGCCTAGGACGACAACCTGCCATTGAGGCGTAAACTGCATGGAAATATTGAATACACCGTTTACGCCCTAGTAAGTGAGGCGTAAAAATCTTATTTACGCCTTGGTTGTTTTGTTTACGCCTCAATATTTCTTGACACATTCTTTATATACGTCTTGCTTATTGAACCGTAAAAATATGTTTTTCATCAAATACTTTCTAGTGTTATTTACGCCTCAATTGGAGCATGGAAAACCAAGGCGTAAATGTACCCTTGCAAAAAATTTATGAAAATCCCAGGATTACGCCTTGAGTTATAAGGCGTAAATTTACCCTGACAAATTTTTTAAAAAATCCCCAGGTTTACGCCTTGGTTAGTAAGGCGTATCCAAGTTTACGCCAAGATTTACCAAGGCGTAATATTATTTACGGTTTAGTTTTTGAGGCGTAAATTATGTATGGTTTCTAATCTTTGTTCGTTTGGTTTATAGGTAGACTCTTTCACAAACATTCATTTTCATAGATAACTCTTCTTCTCAAACCTTCTTCCTAAACCTTCTTCTTCCCAAACCTTTATCTCAATCAATCTACAATGTCAAGCTCATCGTCAAATGAATCCAGGAGGCCAACTCGATCACCACAAGAGATACTATCTTTAATACGCAAACCAAATGAATCAATCTCAACACCTCCTCCAGCATCTCCTCCTCGTAGACGTTATCGAAACATGACTGATAAGTTTGTTCATCAGTACTACTATACGTGTTCTCCATCTCAAAAACCATTATCTCCTCCTCCATCAACACGAATCAAACCAAGCTTCGCTCCATTTACGTTGGAAGAAGATGTACGTCTTTGTAAAGACGTGATCCACTATTATGGATTACAAAAAAGTCGTGGGGATGTCAAGTGGAGGTCCCTGTTTAAGTATATCGAAGATGACTTCAAGTTTCAAAACCAATATGTGCGCGATGCAAGAGGCCTCTCAGAACGATGGTGGAAAATACGTCAAAACGTTCATGATTTTATGCACTTGGGGAGATTGGCCCGAGATTTTCTTGGGAATGATGTTACGGAGGATGAAGTTTATGCCAGGACTTTGAAGGTATGGAAACAAAGTAAAGGAAAGGATTTCGAGTACGAAGCACATTACCATGAGCTAAAGGATTTTCTCAAAACCTTCGAAGTATTATGAATCCTTTGTTTTTGTTTTCAAACTTTAAACTCTTAATCTATGTATGCAATGCTTTGTTATGTGGTTATGTTATTTGTTATGTTTGGGAATCAATATGCAGGTCACATTCGGCCTCAAAAAGGGAACTATTGTGGAGGCCGAATGTTTATTCGGACTCTAAAAGGAAACTATCGTGGGGGCCGAATGTACATTCGGCCCCTAATATGAAACTATAGTGAGGGCCGAATGTGGAGCACAGGAGTTTGAAACATTTGATTACCTATATTCGTTGTAAACAGACTTACAAACACAACGATTGTATATAATCGGCCAACACTGGATATTGTATTAACCGATTATTATCCTGAAATACACTAACTACTATCACATGGTTATGGAACAAAATAGGAAGCATCAATACATGAACAAACATAACAAACATACATTCATAACCAGAAATTCAACGATTTAAGTCAACCATACATTCATAACCAGAAGTTCACCATCATAGATGTCGATAACATAAAATAAACTAGAACACACAATACCAAAACACATAATAAAACTCAACCAGTGAAACCAGTTCCAAACCCTGTTCGACTGCGGATTAGTTCCCAGCTCGGTCCGCCATTGGCCTCAACAAGTGGACGGAGACGTGCAACTTCAACGCAAAGTGTACAACCACAAGGAAAAATTTCCACACCCTCACCAACCCTCTTTCTTTTAAGATTACGCCTCTTTCTTTTAAGATTACGAGGTACATTTGCTTGCCATTCATCATGATCGACAAATCTTTCGACTTGCTGAGGAAGAAAATCACGATAATCCCTACGCAGGCCAGGAGCATATTCCCCACGCAAATGCTGTGGTCGTGGAAGAGGGGGATCAATCACAAGTGCATGATCAGGGCGCATTGGTAGTAGGGGAGGTTGTTCCCTAAACACATGCACAAACAACACAAATAAACAACCAAGCAATGAGCAAAACCTATGAGAGACTGCAGGAATTTTACGCCTTAACCAGCACAATTTCACAGCAAAAAGGCGCACACGGCCACAAACCTCCAAACCCTCTACTTCTATACTACCACAAAGTGATAATGATAGTAGTAGAGGATTTGGCAGGTTGGCCGCGAACAACAATTTGCTGCTACTTACACCTAAGCAGCAAAAAGGCGCACCCCTCGTACCCAACAAGTGATAACAAAAATCAAGGTGTAGATACGGCTGATGAAAAGAAAACAATAGAAGATTTATGGAGGGGGGCTGAGAACAACAATTTGCTGCTACTTACTCTATACAAGTTATCAATTTTCAAATAACATCAGAGAAACAATCTTTATTAACATTAACATAAACACATTACTCTTTGGTATCAATATGCAAATTCCATAACAAACTACAACATACAACCAAAATAACATGAAAACAATAGCTAGTGGTAGGGTGCCGAATCCCTTTAAGTTAACGACAGAATTCTCATTTTAGAAGAGAATGAGCTTAGAAGTAGCTCAATATTTACCACCAGACCATATTGACCCATATCATATCAATTTCATTTGCACATTCTACCAGCATATTCTATTATCAATTTCACAGATTTATCAAGCAATAACAATAGCAACATATAGAAAAAAAAATCAGATTTATCAAGCAATAACAATAGCAATAACAATAGCACATTCTACCAGCACATTCTAACAACATCTGTTAGTATTAAACAAAACTTAAAATCAGAAAAAAATAGAAACCCATATATTCAGAAAACCCCAGAAATTAAACATTAACAAACTCAATTAAGAAAACCCTAGAAACCCATATAAAAAAAAACCTAAAAATGAAATTTATGCACAAACCCTAGAAATAAAATTCATAAAACCCAAAAATAAAACCCAAACCACATAACCCAAACCCCAATCATACATGCAAAACAAAGAACAAATAAAACTGGTTTCCATATTATGCCTTGGATGAAAAATTTACGCCCCAGAAAACCAAGGCGTAAAATATGGTTTCCAAAATAAAAAGTTACAGAAGAAATTTACGCCTTGGTTATGGGATTGAAACCAAGGCGTAAATTTAACTTTAAAAAAAAAAATTAGGAACTCAAAATTTACGCACTGATATATTAAGGCGTAAAACTTCCTTGGGAAAAAAATTGAAATCCAACAGATTTTACGCTTCAATTTAGAGTTTTACGCCTTGTATCAAATTTTACGGTTTGCTTTGTGTTTTTACGGTGCAAATATTTGTGAGCACAGACCACTTTTTTACGCCTTGGTTTCTAAGGCGTAAAAACCCTAGGGCAAAATTAGGGCAATTTTACGCCTAGTTTTCATATGATTCTCAAGGCGTAAAACTGTTTTTACGCCTAGTTTCATATGATTCTCAAGGCGTAAAACTGTTTTACGCCTAAGACCCAATTGAAAACTGCACCGTAAAAACTCAACTGACCTCAACGAAACTACCCTAAATCGATGATTAGAACCTAAAAAAACAATTAAAACATCATTCAAAACATGGGGTTTGTTCAGAATTAATACCTGATACGCATGTTGGGTTCAGAATTCAAATCAGTGGACGGATTTGCTTCTCGGTCGGGTTCAAAATTCAAATCAGAAGTTTCTCCCGCTGTGCCCTGTTGATGATTTAAGTAGGCTCTTGCTATTCCAGGATCATCTGTAGTGTCTCTCACGGTCTGTTTTGTTCTCGCCATGTTTGAATTTTATTCGAGACGATGAATTCGAGACGAGGAACGAAGAGGAAAAATGAAGAAGGAGAGGGACGGACGAGTAGAAGAGGAGAAGGGCGAGTAGAAGAGAAGGAGAAGAGAAGGAGAAGTTTTTAGTTTTAATTTAGTTTTAGTTTTTGTTTTTGTTTTAGGGTTAGGGTTATAAAATTTGGGTTATTAGTTAAAATTTGGGGTGGATTAATCTGTAAGGGTATCTTAGACTTTTCATACCTTTTTGGACATCCCTTATAACTATCCTTTGGATGGTTTTATTGTTTTGCAGCCCCAAGGAAAACTGTGCAGCCCCAAAATCAGCACATTCATTATGCAGCTTCAGCTTACAGGTGTGTCCTTCATGTTTTCACTCGGGACAGGCCCATTATTTTGGACGCATTGTGCTACTTGGTAGCAAATAGCAATGGAAACTCAAGTGTCCTGAAATTTTTTGAGGGTGGCTCTTCTTGCTCTATATGCCAAGCCTAATACATATTCTGATGTTGGCTGTTTATATTGATAATCCTTGTAATAGAGCGCATGTATCAAGATAGATGTAAACTACATTGGATTTTTACAATATTAATAAATTTAATGTCATGTTTGGTAATTTCATTTAGATTGGTTGTGATCGTTTCACTTCTTTTCTCATGTATAATGATGGTTTGGACAAGGTGAACATATAGGATTTATGATCAGTATACAAAGTGGTCACGGTATCATGTGAAAATCCGTGACCATTGAGCCAATTCGTCACGGTGTACAGTAAAAACCGTGACCAATGATGGTGTTGTCACGGGAATTAGACCAAATAGCCACGGAAATTACCGTGACCAAATGGTACATTTTCCGCCTCGCTGCTTTTGGTCACGTTTTCTGAAAATTAAAATACCATGACCATAGACTTTTGGTCACGGTAAATTACCGTGGCGAAAAGCCGCTTTTGTACTAGTGATATAGTCTAATTCAGTTTCGTGTTCCATAAAACACCAAGCCACAGTGAATGGTTGTTTATTCGAAGTATGACCCACAATATTTAACAGTGGCATATTGTACCTATTGGTTTTGTAGGTACAATCCATCATCAAAACGGGGTAAAAGCTCTGAGCCAATTGAACCATACGCGGATGCGCAAGAAAGATATGTGTGACATGTTGGTTCGGAAATTCCTTCGTTCGAAACACATAATTTTGTTGAGCAGCTAACCAAGTGGATTGTTGCATAATCAATCTTCCATCCCATTCCTTCTTCTTCAAAGTTGTTTGGGCCGAGTAGATTGTAGAGACTGAAGACAAATTACCCTTAAACGTTTGTTTGATCGTATTGAGGATCTTGAGTGGTCTACTTCCTTTCATGAGCTTTACAACCTCAACTTCTGGTGGTTTTAACCTGGCAACATAAGGATGTCCAATAAGGGTTTCATTATCCTTATGATTGTGCCAACCGCAAACAACACCCTTCAATTTAAATCTACCTTCTTTGTTCTTGTTGAATACCATCTTGAATGGGCAACCACACTTGTGTGTATTACGCTTGTAGGTCCTTCTCGATGACTTATTCTCGTACTTATAATCCTTTGCCTTATGACTTTTATACTCCCTCCTCTCTCGCATATCATTTCAAATCTTGTCTTAGTGACTTGCCCATTTTGAAGAACCACACAATTGATTTCCTTTGCCTTTTCAATAGCCCAATCCTTAGCCTCATCCTTATCGGCCCATGTCTACATTTCACAAATTAGAAACTTAGACACCAGTTTGTTTAACTTAAAATCATAAACCAATACAAGGATGGAAACATACCAAATCAGTAATGTAGTGGTAAGAAGTATCAGGGCCTTTAATTTCGATGGCTTTAGGTTGATCCTCGATTTGTGCCGCGTTAATGACCACCTACAAACAAAACAGAAAAGTCATTGTTTCAGTTCACAAAATCGTCATTGTCTTGTGCATCATAGGATAACGATTTTTCTATGCTCCAGAAAATCGTTATTGTTGTTCAGATAATAAAGTGACGATTTTCGTCAAAAATGGAACAGAGAGGTGGTTTTTCACTGGATAAAATCGTAAACGTTTTTGTACTAGAGACATGACGACTTTTCTGAGACTTGTAAATTGCCTCAAGGATAAAGTCGTCAGTGTTTTCCTCTATACAACAATAACGACTTTACTGAGACTAGAATATGGGCAGAAGAAAGTCATCATTGTATTCCGGCATAAAACAAATACGACTTTGGTGAAACTAGTCAAATGGCGCAAGGAATAAGTCGTCATTGTTATCCTCCATAGGACAATTATGACTTAATTAAAGTTTCCACCTTTAAATCGGAAAAGTCGTTTTCGTTTTCATCAATTACGATGACGACTCTGGGTTTTTCCATCTTCAAGTTCTTGTAGATTGGACGAATCTAACAAACAATCACCACTTCTGTAGACACATACCTCGCTGTTGTAAGCTATAGCTTCTTCTTTTGAGTTGTTTTTGTCTTCGATCGGCTCAAGAGGGTCATCATGATCTTCATAATCAAGGGCTTCGTGTTCTTCGTTAAAATAACGACAATGATCATGCAAATGATCTAATTCGACATCATCCATGCTATTACTAAACCATGATTCATCTACAACAAAAGAAATTTCACCAACTTGAATTTAGAACATGATTCACTTGTATCATCCATATCACTCATTTCACAATGACCCTAGTTTTCCCCCTTGAACTCTCCTTGTTCCCTCTCACAAGAAAAAGAAATTGAAACTCACAATCTATGTATTAAGTCAATCTAATTTAATAAAATTTAATTCGTAAATAATAATAATAATGAAAGTTTAATTTTAATTATAGAAATTATTTTTAGTAATTAAATAATGAAAATTAATTACTTTACTAGTGGGTAGCTTCATTTTACTTCTTAACCTAATTTTGTTTTATTCATCACAGTCCCCATTAAAACATCATAGCCCCCAAGAAAAACAGGTTTTAAAAGCAGGCCTAAAATGGAAGTGCTTTTCTCCAAAAGCATTTTTAATTTTTTTTACCAAACACTATTTTTGATAAAAAATGGTTACAAATTTGCTACAAAATGCTTTTGGTAGAAAAAATCAATCCCAAACGGGGCTTTCATCCATGGTCTTGATTCTACTGTTATATACACGAGCACAACAACTTTGTGTTGGATTTACAAAAACAAAAAATAATTGTATGTATGTCTATCAAAATACTACGTAGACAAATTCAGGACTCGTCAACTTTGACCAGGACCAAAAGGGCATCCGCAGTAATTATTTAATTAGAGCAATACCATCTTTAAAATTTCACCTCTACTCTACACCTATTGATTAACTATCGATTTTGTTACTTATCGGATAAATTTTGGGGGATCAGCAAAACAAAAGGAGAAATCAGCATATCATCTAGAGATTATGGGTTAGTAAAACCATTTTGTCGGGTAATTTAATTTTATCTTTGAATCTAAACCTTTATACGTGTGTGCAGTATAAACAAACAGAACCATTATCAAATCCAAGTGTCCCACCCACATGCACTGCTGAGTCAACAAGTGTCCCACCCACATGCACTCTCTTTTCATCTCCTTCCTTTAATTACTCTGTTCTACAGTGAGTTTGAAACCATGAAATGAAAAAAAAAAATCTTAAAAAAAAAATCTAATCATCTTCTTTTTTTTCCTTTCGAAACACTAATTTAATCCTCCGATTTGAACCCCTAAATACAGTATCGTCAACAACAACCTCAGCGATTGATGCAACGAATTTTCCAACAACTATGATCTATAGCACCTCTGATTTTAGTCTACAATTTCAGTCTATGATACTGTAATTAATTGATCAGATTTGATCATGGGTCTAATCTAAAAATCAATGGGTTGAGGTATAAATGCTTCCATTCGATCCAATTTATAAATTGGGCAGAGATTTATTTTTTTTATTTTTGAATGAATATAGTGATGAAATTGATCGATTTCGATCGCTTTCATGGAGTTCTCGGAAAAACTTTGAACTAGTAATTTATTTGTTTCATCTTCTTTGATTCGTTGATTATCTCAAATTATAACTTTAATTGAAGAAATTGTGAGAAAAAAAATGGTGATTTCAATTTTTCTGCACAAACCTTGTGACGGACAGATCATACATTTTTCATCCTTAAGGGACTCCCTTGATCATTACAGCAGCTCAATGCAGTACAACTAATACTTTGCTTTGGTTATTAAGAACTGAGAAGAGAATTCAATAATTTGCTTTGGTTGGTTCTAATACTTATTTTTGTGCAGGCTTAATGCAGTACAAATGGTATGGTGGAAATTTGTATCATCTGCTACACACGGTCAGTAGATTATAACCCTTTGATATATAATTTACTTTATGACCTTTAAGTTATGAATTCTTGCCAAGTACGTACTATTATTTTTGAAAGCATGAATTCTTGGAATCAAATCCTTTCCTTTTGTTTCAGTTTGCGTTTGAAAGTTAGACTCTGTCATACCATGCATAGTAAAAAATCGACAAGACCAAGAATCCTCTGTAAGAAATAGGTACAAGATAGTCTAGCTAGTACTGATCATATACACTCAAGGCCATTGATTGTATTTCAAAAGTAAGTGGCTCACAAACATATTAATTAGGAGATATGGCATCTTTGATGTTTGATGGAGTCCCTGTAGAATGTCATTCACAAGCAGTGATATATGATATTTGTCAAACTTTGTGTAAAGCAAGGATAATGGTGGGCGATACCAGTGTGTGGTTGAAAGAATTAGAAGGGCCCAGGGGGCGACAGAAAGTAGATGATACATATCCATCTTTTGTCATACATGTGCAGTGCATAATGTGAACCCCATTGTACTCCACTCACTGTTCAAGAGGAAATTGCTTGCAAGTTGCAGCCATTAAAGTTGATGAAACCGGTCCCTATTGATATTTGTTAAATTTTTGTGTAAAGGTAAGGATAATGGGCGATACCCAGTGTGTGGTTGAAAGAATTAGAAGGGCCCAGGGGGCGACACAAAGTAGATGGATATATTCACAATACAGAGAAATTTATCTTTTGCTCTCCATCCATTGAATCCATCACCATCAGTGCCTCCATTAGTACAGCTCATATTTCTTCCATTATTTTCTTGAGAAAATCGCAACAGTAACTCACTGTAGCACGTAAATACAACTTTCTGTTCAACTGTTTCAGAAATAGAAGTTTATGTCTGTTTCACTATTCACCGATTTTCCAGTTAATGATTCAACTGTTATGACACGGTCTTAGTCGGGTTTTCTAACCATAGGTAAGTTGAGTTAAGTAGGCTAGTTTACCCGTATGTTTACCGATCCGAATTTTAAAACCAACTTCTAGATCGCTACTTCTCCTTCGTCTCCCTGTGTTCTTCTACATCTCTATCCAGCGAAAAATTACGAATTGTAGAGCAGTCTCCCTTCTCCTTCCTTCTCCTTCCTTCTCCTTCCCATCAATGGTGTCGATACCTAATAACAGTAATAATTTAATAAATCAGCTTTCAAAGACAATCAAGCAAATAGAAGATGGAATTAATGGATACCGTAGTTGGCTCTGTAAACAATCTCTACCAATTGAAACTGCTGTGGTTACAACCACCAATGCCATCGGAGGAGCTGCTATCGGTGCTGTTTATGGATCCCTTGCTAACAATAACCCATTTTTTTCGGTAATACTATCAAATTCAAATCTTTATTCTTATAGGGTTTTTTTCCTCTGTGTAACACAGTTTGCTTTCTAACTTAGTTGCATATACAGTTTGAATGTCTGATCTTATTTCAGGTTTGAGTATTTTTTAAAAAGACCCATACTTAGGTCTCTCTTATGAGAGAATTTTCTCCTAACCATTTTAAAATTTAGATTTCTGTTCCTGAGGGAAAATTAGAGGCAGTTTTAGGATTCTAATTATTAATAGTTTCTTCGTCTTATTAATAATTTGTTGTTGTTCTTCCTCCATTGATCTGTACTTGTACTTTCATGAAATTCCATAAGCTTGGTTTTTTCCTGCAACTTAAATCAATGTCTTTTGACCAGACTTAATTCAATGTATGCCTTCCTAAAACTCAGTTTTTTAGTCTTTAAGCAAATACCCAGTTGAATTTTCCATCATCACCACCATTAACAGACTCGAATCGACTGAGAGAATAAATAAAAACAAGAGTTATGATCAATAATTTACCTAGCGTTTGAAGAACTAATGTTCTGTTTTGTTCCTTCTCCTTTAAAAAGCCCAAAAAATGATTGTTTGAATTTGTTTATTTTGATTGCTTGAATTCGGTACAGCAGTTCATTATTAACAAGTAGTTAAGCTCTTGAATGTGATTACAAACCACTGTATCTTAATTTTTGATTGCTTGAATTCAGATGTGTGCTTACTCCTGGAGATCCTTACATGCCCTTAACAAACAATGAAACCATAGAATTCAGCTTTGTTGTTGTTCATTTCTGCCAATTGATTGTTATCTCCATTTGTGCTTGATGCAGGAATGAGTGAAGAAGATATTAGTCGTACTCCATTTCTGCACATACTTTGATTGATTTTATATTGGTTTGCATTTGAAAGCAAGATCATCTTCTTCATGGAGCATCTTCCCACAGATATCATTGAATACATACTCTCGCTTACCCATTGAATCTTCCCCCATGTCATACCTCTTGTGTCTCACATAACTGATTGTCTTTATGTACTCTTTGCCTAGTGTTAATCTGTACAAGCCAACGGCTACCCTCCACTCTACCAATATTAAGCATTCATCTAGAGCACAGAAGCATGATAAATTCAAAAACAACTTTGTTCCTACTTATGTTCCTACTCACTTGAATTGAATCACAATTTTGTCGGCTTGCTATTTCACCCTCAATTATATGAAGTTCTGTTACATGTCTTTGATGAAGTTTGGTCTTGTTTTCTAAATTTCGTGATTTAATTTGGATTCACAAGGTTGTAAAAGTGGCAGATTTTGGTGTGGCTCGTTTCCAAAGTCAAGGAGGAGAAATGATTGCAGAAACTGGGACATACAGATGGATGGCACCTGAGGTTTGATTCTTTGAAACCCTGCGCTGCCTTCTAGCGCTTGAATTTGATCCACTAGATATTTAAAAAAGATATACATGTGGAGGATTGATAGAAAGAAATAATTAAGCTGCACTGCATGTTTCCACTTGGAGAATTAGACAACCTCAAAAAAAAAGAAATTCTACGTAAATGGTCTGGTGAACTTACACATGCCGTGCAATCTGTAACTTCCTGAGCATGAGTTGGGTTAGTTTTGGTTTCGTTTTTGTTCTTCTCGAGCCTGATTTTCTGGGCGTCTAAGATGTGTACGCCTCACTACTTGGACTTCAAATTTCAATTTTCTTTAGTCTTGAAACCATACTATGAACTTAAAATTGTCTTACCAGTTTCGGTTCTGTCGGACTAAAATAGTTAGACCTAAATGGTGTATGTCAGACTAAAATGTTCATACTATGGAGTTGCACTAATATTGTCTTTCTTCAATTGATTGAATTTATACTCTATTGTTGAAATTATATACGCAGTTGTTGTTGCTGGATCATCTAAATCGTTAGTTGAGCTTTTAACACTTAAACATAGGTTTAATCTATTCATGAACATACTTGCTAGGGTGAAAATTTATGAATTATCTGGGGAGAATGTTTCAATTCTCTTATTAGTTTCCAATTGGTCTTGCAAGCGAAATCTGGATCCGTACACTTTCCTTTTAAGTATTTTTTATTGATATTTTTCTCTTGCAGATTGTCCCCAATTGTCTTACAGCATCCTACCTAGCAATGGTAAAACTTCCGAATGATCAATTTTGAACGTTTCCTAGACATGTCAACTTTGAACATATTACTTCCTTACCCAAATTCTCCATTCTTGTGGGTGATAACGCATTAGTTCCTTACCCAAATTCTCCATTCTTGTGGGTGATAAATAACGCATATGTATGATGTTAAACTGAGATATATGATTCCATGCTTTTTACTATTGATATATGCATTATTCCTTCTCGTTGATCCTGAATGTATTGTGTGTGCATTTTTTTTTTTCACTTGAGAAGAAACAAAGGAGGATGGATCACCAGAACCTTCTCTTTCGATGCTGGAGCACTAATATTGTTTACTGTTAATCTGTTGTGCTCAAGGCATCTCATCGAATAGGTAAACACACACACACATTTATAGATGGGTTGGGAGTTCATTTAGTTAGATGTATCATTCGTCTGACTTCTTGATGAAATGTGTTCAGGTATAACGGAAACGGCAACCTGCTGATCGAAAGCAGATGACACGACCATACCATTCCAAGACCTACAAGGTGGAGCTTAATTTGCAGCCAAAATTCCAATGCAGGTCATGTGTGGTCAGGAATCGGAGAACTCTCAAGAAACACTAAAATTCCAGTATTGGTAACAGTTAGACTAAAATAATCATACTTACTGCATATGTGTAGGACTAAAATAGTCATACTAGTAGGCATTTGTGTTGTACTAAAATTGTCTTACCAGTATTGGTAACAGTATGACTAAAATAGTCACACTTACTGCATTTGTGTAGGACTAAAATAGCATACTGGTAGTGCATTTGAGTTGTATTAAAATTGTCTTAACGTGTATTTGTGTAGGACTAAAATAGTCGTACTTACTGCATTTGGGTAGGACTAAAATGGTCTCACTAGTAGATTGTCTCAGACATGCATTTCGTGAATTGGCAGCTGCAACGAAGGACTAAAATAGTCATACTATTAGCGCATTTGGGTTGTATTAAAATTGTCTTATCAATATTGGGCACTGACCAAAGTGTCGTCGAAAGCTGCTAATGCAAGACCAATATTGGGAACTAACCAAAGATTTATTAATAAACCTATACAGTGTAGTACAAAATGAACCATACATTTCAGCAATGGACTTCCAACCTCATCCATTGGATGCTCCTCCTCAAAGAGGTTTCCTGCAAAATGACGTTTTAAGTAAGGCATCGTATGATATTAACAACGTTGTCGATATCCAATGTTGGAGCGGGATCACAAATATCTTAATTAATATCTTGGTTGTGCTCATGGTAAACATAAAGATTCGGTTTCTATTTTTTTTTTCCGCAATGCTTGAGAACTGTATGTGTTATGTCACAAATACAAGGGGACGAACTGTATAACTAAATGGACTAAACCTGAAGATAATCCAAACGTGTAAAAAAATGATGCAGAGTATTTTATGAAATGGACTGAAACCTGAAGATTCAATAAGTGGCCTAAAGCCCTAAATCCTAATATACTGACATGATTCACCGTTTGGTAATCGTGGTTTCATTTGTAGGTAAGCCAAAAATGCTTCCATTGGTAAGACTATTTTTAGCTTGACTTGCACAAATACGAAATGGATCCTACTTATCAATCATTTCTATTTTGGAGAATTGAAACTTCTGAGGTGCCTTGACCTTGGAGGCATGGGTATCAACTTATTACCTGAGTCTTGCCTTAACAGCTTCCGATGACACTTGGGCAGTTTAAGACAATTTTAATGCAATACAAATGCACTACTAAGCATGAGTATTTTAGTCTTACACAAATACAGTAAGCATGACTATTTTAGTCCTACTGTTACCGATACTGGTAAGACAATTTTAATACAACTCAAATGCAATACTAGTATGACTATTTTAGTCTGACAATTATGATTGTTTTAGTCCTACACAAATGCAGTAAGTACGACTATTTTAGTCCTACTTTACCAATACTGGTAAGACAATTTTAACAACTCAAATGCACCACTAGTATAACTATTTTAGTATGGCATACCCAGAAGTTGGTAAGACGAATATGACACAACTAAATGAAATTGTACATAGTAAAGATTAATACATGGAGAACAAAGTTCATGCTATTGGTAAAGACTAGTGAGACTATTTTAGTACGAATGACACTGATATTGGTAAAGACAATTTTAGTCCAACTCAAACTACTAATGTATGACTATATTAGTCCAACAGACACCAACATGGTAAGACAAATTTAGTCCGACAGACACCAATATGGTAAGATAAATTTAATTGAACTCAAATGAAGTAATAGTACTAGTAGACGCCGATACTAGGTAAGACAATTTAGTTTAAAACAAAATACAACATTAACGATGAATGCAGCAAAAAATGGGAAAGATAATTTTAGTCCAACTCAAACTACTAATGTATGACTATTTTAGTCCAACATACACCAACATGGTAAGACAAATTTAGTCCGACATACACCAATATGGTAAGATAAATTTAATCGAACTCAAATGAAGTAATAGTACTAGTAGACGCCGATACTGCTAACTCAAACAAAATACAACATTAAAGATGAATGTAGCAAAATATGGGAATGATGAATGCAGCAAAAAATGGGAAAGATGGATGCAGCAAAAAATGGGAAACTGAACCTGGCGTGAATCGAACACACAGCCTTCTGACAGGGAGTCAGATGCGCTACCATTGCGCCACAGATTCGTGATTAAATAAGAATTGTCTTAGTATAATGATTCGACTTTATCACACATTCTCTAAAGCCCACACTTAACGCCCCTTCAAATTTAATGATTCGACTTTATCACCGGCTTCATCCGCTTCCGCAATTTTGCATCACTGAGTATTATTAAGACATCGGAAAAAGGGTGGTCATATTTTCACCAAACATTAAAGACATGCACCAAAACAAGACATAGTAGGCAGTCAATTATACTGGCCTATCTGTAAGCAAAGGTATAGTACTGTCTATTAGGAAGCCTTGCTCACAGTTTGAATGTTCCACTAGCGACGGATAACACTTCTGTTTTACCTGCACAGACAAAGAACCAAGAAAAACATAAGATGCTTAATGAAAAAAAGGAAATGTTTGTGTTCAACTCACCCTGTCACAAAATGTTACTCAACCAAAGCCTGAAAAGGAGCATCCACACTAAAACATATGCTTACACAGATAGTTGACTGTTACCCTCAACCATAGTTAGCAGTTACTACATGGTAAAGAAAAACTTTGCACTGACATAATAAGGAACGACAGAGTTTTGTTTCCAGAGATATACACTTAGGTAGATACTTGACTTTTACCCTAAACCACATTTAGTGACAGCTACATGATAAAGTTTCATCAACAAGGTTAGCAACGGCTGAGTTTCATTCGTCTGCAGATACGCATCTTTACTCCTAAGATGGTAGAAAATGGACAGTGGTTACAGATAAGTTGAAGCAAACAGTTAAAAAGATGGTCACTGGTTTCTACATTTCCAAATCTCAACACTGCTGACACCATACCTTAGCTTGTTACCACTACATCAGTAATATCACTTGCCAAAGTTCATCTTACGATATTTTTATATGAACATAATAGTTATATAACTTAACTATCTTTGTATTTCAACCGTAGACATGAGAGAATAATTAACTATTCTAGATGCAAGATTGAACATTGGTTGTGCAGTGAATAATTGCATCTAGTAAAATTTAAGAACTCAGACGAAAATTTCCTAGTTCCACAAACCACTCCCTACCCACTTCTAAAATTATTTCGAACTGCTCTACAATGAATATTAGAATTTTTGAGACACAACACTTCATCTTCAATAGCTGCCGCAAATAAAAACCAATTCTGCGACACATGTTCGATGAATCAAACTCATTTCTTATAACAATGAATAAGATATTAGAGAAACATTAGAGTATATGGATAATGATTGTGAGCAAAATACTCAATGCAACTGGTATTAAGTTTATCTCTAACATGCGGTACTTATTCTGTTTAATTCTCTTTCCCATGTATACTCACCTGGAAAAAACCAACTTCAGCAAGTGCAAAGAGGAATCCTAATCCGGCTGCATTCACTGCCAGATTAGGACCCCCCAAATCAGTGACCAATGAAAGCGCGGCTCCAGAACCAAAAGCTGCCACCATGCTACAAAATCAATCCTTTCATTCAGTTAAAGTGTCAAGATGATGACCCGCCATATTTATAATTCATGAACTGGATAATGAACTGGGTCAAAAAGCCAATTGCTATCGCTACATGGATTCCCCCTGATTTTAACGATGGGACCATCTAGTTACCAACGAGTTCAATGCTGAAAAACTTGGCAATATCGCGAAAACCAAAATTCCTTTACATGAATCAACGGTGTATTTTATAGGAGTATAATGGAAGTGCACACGAATGACTTGCAAAACCTTTAACACTGGAAATTCATTTTATTTTTCTTTAGAAAACGGTGAGTTCCTCAATCTGGTCCGATCATAGCCCCCCTAAAATCCAATGTGTTATTGCATATTCTAGATACAAACATTTGGTTTTGCTAGTGTTCTATTATATTTTTTTGAAATAAGTTGTTTCTCTCTATTTCACAAAACGCGAAAAATTGTCAAAGAACCAGAAAACAAAAAGAGGGTGTAAAATCAAGTGTGGGCATGTTGGTCAGTTACCTAGTCTCGAGATCCTCTTTCCCTTTAACTCTTTTCAGCACACAAGATACACATGCCTCAACACCCTTCATAGCAGCAATATCACGAGCTTGTAGCAACGGACCACCACGGAAAACCTGTAGATCAAAGGAGTGGAACCATTCAGTCAAGGATCTCTTAAATGAGACATTGATCAACCATGACCCCAATAAGAGAAGAAATACAAACAAGCTAACTCAAAAGTACAGTTTACAAGAAGCACCGCTAAAAATTCACCTTCCGGAGTTCGTTTTACCCTAGGTTGTCGTGCCTCTCTACATCTTAATTCTCTCTAAATTCTCTTAGAATCCTAAAACTGCCTCTAATTTTCCCTCAGGAACAGAAATCTAAATTCTAAATTCTCTAAATCACCAAATGCAACCAGTAATCGAATTATAACTGAAATACTGAAGACACTTACTTAGTTAATCTTTCTTTTTCTTAGTCCTAAAAACAAGAACCACAATTTCAAACTTCAATTGAAAGAAACCCATATATTAAGACCTAAAAATCATAAAAAATTTCCAAAACCCCTAACCAGAATTGACAAGCACACAAAAAAAAGCCATTAACCTTCTGGTGTTGGAGAAGAGAAGAAGAGGAAGAAGAAATAAACAGAGAGAAAAGAAGAGGAAGGAATAGAATAGAGGGTTTTTTCAGAAGAGAAAGGCTTAGAACAATTAGTACCTCCTCCCATCTCTCTCTCTGCAATCTCTATTTCAGCCAG
>JAJJMA010219599.1:0-22820 GCA_023529015.1 Papaver nudicaule | reverse complement strand
TACAGCTTTCAAAGTCTAGGGGGCTTTTGAAGAAAATGAAGGCTAGGATGGGGAGCAAGAAAGCTGTAAATCTGGACGATTGGAGTGCCTGCCATGATGAATGGGAACAATTGATTAACAACTATGCTAGTGACACAATGGCAAGTAAGAGGCCGCGCAAGGAGGGTGAAGGTTCGAGTGGATCCGGTGGTGCTGATGATCAAGGTGGTCGCACGAAAAGAGGGCGTGGACAATGAAACTCTTAATGCTTGAATTCTTTCAACTCTTATCTTTGAATTTAGTAAACTTGAAAAACTTTGTTATTCATGTTTGTTTTAGAATCCTTTTTTTTTTTCAAACTTTAAACTCTTAATCTATGTATGCAATGCTTTGTTATGTGGTTATGTTATTTGTTATGTTTGGGAATCAATATGCAGGTCACATTCGGCCCTTAAAAGGAAACTATCGTGAGGGCCGAATGTACATTCGACCCCTAAAAAGAAACTATCGTGAAGGCCGAATGTAAATTCGGCCCCTAAAATACCCAGATTTTAGAGGTCAAATGTACATTGGACTTCTAATAGTTGGTGGGGTTGGGGCCGAATATTACACTGAGTTCCAATATTTTTTACACCCCAACATTCGGCCTCTATTAAAATTTATCGTGAGGGCCGAATGTACATTCGGCCCCTAATGATGTAGAGAATTAGAAGCCGAATGTGGATTCGACTTCTATTAGTGCGAGATGTTGCTGGCCGAATATTACAATGAGTTGCACTATTTTGTACACCTCAACATTCGACCTCTATTAAAATTTATCGTGAAGGCCGAATGTGCATTCGGCCCCTAATGATGTAGAATTAGAAGCCGAATGCGAATTCGGCTTCTATTATTGCGAGATGTTGCTGGCCGAATGTAACAATGAATTGAACTATTTTGTATACCACATTATCGGTTGGGCGAGGAACAAAGCTTAATTGCTTCCAATGTGGATCAATATCCTCAAAAGGTATGAGATCGGGGTCTTCGTAGTTGGCCATGGTATGTCGACATGGAAGTCCCATCGATTCCATCGACATGCAATTACATTCATCGCCCGGTTGGATGTTGTGTTTATCCTTTTTCTTTCTCTCTTTCATCAATATCTTGAGGCATAGATGTGAGACGCTATGAGTAAGGCCGCGGAGCATCTTGTCGTCCCCATAAGTTTGGTGTTGCATCATCCTATTCCATTCAAATGCTTCAAGGATCCTCCTAACATCACATGTGAAATACTCATTGATTGAATCGAAGACGGAGACGAACGAGTCGACACACCCAAATAAGTTCTTCCTCAATCTGTAATGAGACGACTCCACCATGCTTGTGGCTCGGTTCCCGAAGTGTTTGTGTTCATTCGTGAAAGCGTAAACAAACCGTATTGCATGATCGACCAACAATTCTTTCTTCAAATACTTAACAACTTCCTCGAACTGTACGCTCCAACGATCAACAAACAATCCATACCTTGAATTATAAATTCCACGGGTCGGTGAAAAAACCAAATTATCTCACTCTTCCGAGAATAATCTAAATATTTCTTCGTTCGCTTCAAACTTCGCAAGGAACTCCTTTTCCAAAGGCTCTCGTTGATCTTCCGGTGTCTTTTTAATCTTCTGAATTTCACCCATCTTGATAGGTTGTATTATCGGTTGGCACTTTTTCTTGACACAATTCCAAATGTGATAGGTGCAGAGGAAGTTCACGTCGTCGGGAAATACCTTTCTTATAGCCGCCATCAATGCATCTTCATGGTCGGTCACAAATACCTTGGAAAGCACTTCCGGATCGTAGAGCATCTTACATCCGTCCAATGCCCATTCATAACTCTCGGTCGTCTCGTCATTCATAAAAACAAATGCCACCGTGAATGGTGCCTTTGTCGACGTATGACCAACTATGTTCAACAAGGGCATTTGATACCTATTGGTTTTGTAAGTGTAGTCCATCAAAAGAACTTCTGGAAAGCATAAGGCCAATTGGACCATTGCCGGGTGGGCAATGAATAAGTTCCTCACTCTTTCATCGTCATCCAAATCCTTCTTCACCATGTAGTTGTGTTGCTCAAATAACCACATCAATTGTTGAATCACACCCCTACCTTGGCAACCCCTCCTTTTAATTGTAGCTCTTGCATTGTATACTTGTTTCAAGCTACTCTTGTTCTCCGGGTTATCCTTTTTCAACTTCCCTAGTATTTTTATGGGAGGGACACGTAATTCCGACAACGTCTCGATTTCCTTGTACTCATTTGGTTTGAATGCTCCGGCTTTGTAGTGTCCGTGAAGGTCATGTGGACGTTCGTGATTATGACGGCAATCCATGTTTGGATTCATATGCCACAATTCTTCGGTACGGTTGTAGTTAAAAACTATCTTGAAAGGGCAATTCGTTTTCCTTGTCATTGTCTTGTACCTTTAATCCGTCTTCCCGGGCTTTCAAACTTGATTCTTCGTGTGTCTTCTCACCTTGGTGCTTACCCTACTCCTCTCACAAACCATCACTAACCGCGATTCCTTGCATTCCCTATCTTTTACGACCACGCACATTATTTTCTTTGCATGTGCTTCCATCCAATCTCGGCATTCGTCTCTATGTTTCCAAGTCTACATAATCAAATCGAAACAACTAAGAATTTGAAATACAATGGGGTTGACTAAAAGAGAAGAGCGAGGTAAAAAAAACCTACCGAGCCGAGAAAAGGTAGATAATGATCTCTAGTATCTTCGTGAATGGTTTGTAAGGGATCCACATCTTCGGCGGTTGTTTCAATACCACCCGGAACAACCTACAAGAGAGAAACACATGTAAGCATGCAACATTCGGCCTTCAAATGTTAGTAGCCGAATCCACATTCGGCTTTTATTTTGGCTCATCGTGCCAGCCGAATTAACATTCGGCTGGCACGATAACTCATGTTAGAAGCCGAATACGCATTCGGCTGTGAAACTTTACAAGCCGAATTAACATTCGGCCCCTAAAATGAGGCATCGTGCCAGCCGAATGTTACACTGTAAAATAAGAATTCAAGTTCTTATTCAGCTGCCTACATTCAGCCTCTATTAGTACTTAAGTTTGCAGCCGAATCTGGATTCGGCTGCCAAAGTTTAGAGGCCGAATGTGGCTATATATTTCGAAAAAAATCAACATTCGGCCCCTATTATGAGAGCCGAACTGTTCTTCGTCTTGAACATTCGGCTGCCATAATAGGGGTCGAATATGGCGCTGGTAAGACATAAAAGTCTCACCTTTAGCTCGATTTCGGCCATAGAAAGGTGATTAAACATGATTTTGAAGTATACCTGTGTATTTGAAGCAATGGGTTCATCATATAAGTGCTCATCTTCAGGATTTGGGACAAAAAAATCATCGAAATCGTTGTTTTCGTGAGTTTCCGGTAAAACGTTTCGTGACGATGAAGATTCTCCCATAACCGGATTTCTCGCAACGATCATCGTATGTTTGTTACGTAGAGGTTCACCAATGTCATCCCCCCCAAACATTTCACAAAACACACAAACAAAACAAGAATCACATAAAAAACCCAATTTTTTTCTTTTTCTCCCCTCTTTTTCTTCCCTCTCAACACAAAAATCATCCCAAAAATCTGATTTTCTCTCACTTAAATTATCTAAAACCTTAATTATATACTTAACTCTAATCTTATTATTAACTCTAATCTAATGATTAAGACTAATCATGTGAGGGGTAGTTTGGTATTTAAAAAAGTTGGAAAACTAAAGGGGGGACAAAAATTACTAAGGGGAGGGACGGCGGGAGGGGGCGCAGAATTTTGGGACGGCTCAAAGCACGATTCCAATACAAAGGTTAATTTTTATTGATGTTAAAAAAAATTCAACTTAGGCCTATAGGCCCAAGCCCGTTACAATATGTTTATCCAAACGGTTACAGGTTCAAGCTCATAATGTCTTCCCAATTTAGGATTAGATCCTGAAACCTAATACCTAGCTGCCAATTTTGTGTTGTACGTACACCATTGGAAAATTAGCCTCTTAACCTCCAGAATAACAGTATCACTGTTTATTCCCCTTTTTTTGGCCATTACCCTATGATTTCTCTCTTTCCACATTGCCCAGGTGATAGCAAAAACCAATAGAGGCCATACTTTTCTTGCCAGTTTTTTCCCTTTGAACATAGACCATTGCTGCAGTTGTTCCTTCATGCAGAATTGTTGATTCCATGTTGGGTTCATTCTGCTGGTGAAGTAGTCCCAGATCCTTCTTGAGTATGAGCAATGTAGCAATAAGTGGTTGATCATATCCTCCATTGCAGAGTTGCAGAGACTGCAATTTTCCTCTGTTATGTTACATCCTCTTTTGTTGAGGTTGTCACCCGTGGGTATGGCATTGTGTGCTAGCAGATAATCAAAGAATTGGGTCTTCAGAGGTGCCTGCTTGTGCCATATATAGCTGAAATCACCAACTACAGTGTTCTGTGACTTCATCCACCATTCATAACCTGTTGGGATATATTTATTAAAAAGAATTTTTTGTATATTCTTATCAACTTGAACATCTTAGCCCAGTGGTAAAGTATTTTGGGCTTGGGGTACTAGGTCGCAAGTTCGAGTCTTTCCCCTACTGTTTGGGTAAATATTTACTAGTTATTTATTTCCATAAGTCCGGGAGCGGGGCCTTGGGGGTCTTGGGAGGTCTGCTGATTCAGAAACTTGTTTTTTGCAGTTTTTAAACTTGAATTTCAAAACGTTTTTAAGCTAATTAATCTCCATTATTTTCAGCATAATTATCCTTAATTACGCATTGATTTTTTGACTGTTTTCTGACTGTTACAGAGGATTTTAAGCTGGCAATTAAATCTAATTAATTTCATTAATTCGCTTTAATTGTAATGGATTCTCTTAAGCCTTTATAAGGCTGGTTTTCTGAAAAGAGAAATACAAGTTTCTGATTTCTGAGCAAGTGTAAGAGAGAGTAATAGTTGGTTCGATTTCTTAAAGTGCAGAGAAATCGAACAAGAGAGTATCAGCTGTTTTATCCCATAGGGTTTACGACAAGAGTGAACTGCTAAGCACAATCAAGAAGCAGAGTCGGGAAACACCTTAAAGAGAGCGACCTAGTCCGCGACTCAGCTGCCTGTAATTTCTGTTTTGTGTATTTTTGATTTTCTGCAATTGTTTTCCAACATAACCTCTTTGGAGGTATATTTGGAGTTGGTGATACAAGTCAGAGTGTCTTCACCTACGAATTTGGGTGAGGTTGCTACGTAGTTGTATTTTTAGGTGCAATGTATTGTATTTTATTGGTAGGCACTGCAAGGGTGGGTATGAGTAATTAGAATCTGCAGTTTCAACTTCATGTTGGTAATTTGTCTAGGAATTCGAAATTTCATTATCGCACTTTCAGATTTATACAAGACATTGAACTGATAATAAAATTGTTTTAGATTCATAGCTCTCCAACCTATTGCTTGTAACATATCCGATTTTTTCTAGCCATTTTCCCTTGTTCGAGGAGGACTTGCCAATTCTATTCTTATCTTATAGTACAAAAACAGAAAGTTGCATCAGCACATAGACAATGCTTGTAATCAAGCACCATTAATAATAGTAGATGCTTCATCATCGTGAAAGGATTAATTCCTTGACCTAATTTGTTAAAGAATTGTCGGCGTATAAATGGCTGGCTCCTACATGTTGATGTGGCTGTTTGAACTTGCTAGCTTGTTGAGTCTACTTGGAGATTTTGCACATACTTGTGTTTGGGACAAATAGTTGGACCAACCCAATAGACATACATATGAACCACAACTGACCCCATTTCCACTAGGAGATACTTACAGTAGTGAGTCGTGACTCACAGGAATAATATACTGATGCCTTGATATGGACTCCTACGCTTTGTACTACTATATCATGCAAGCGCCCTCCGCGGTCAGTCAGCAAACATGCATTACATGGGCAATAGGATCGGTTATATGCGCAATATGGTTAGGTTGGAGTTCAGTTGAGGGCACTATATGTAAGGTTTTAGAGAGTTATCAGGTAGAACATGCCCTCGCCATGTTCTCTCACTCACGTGATTCTATCTATAAAATTCCTATGTTTGGGATCTTCTCTTCCTAAGAAACGATTCATCAGTTTGGTACTAAACAACTTCTTTGATCACAAAGCATTTTCTCCCTTCTGTATCTCTCGTTCTCGCTCTCTCTAGTGTAAAAATGTGTTGGAATACTACTTCAGGAGGAGATGATGCTTTGCATTGAGATATTGGTGAAAACTAATAAAGTTTCCAGTTTGCTGTGTTTAAGAGTGATTCACGTAGTAGATTGCGTGTTAAGGACAAGCCAATCATAGGTTCCTGAAATATGAATGGGATAAACACGGGGACTACTCCGGGCTCGTATACATGGAAATTTTGAAACAGCGAAGTGGAATATCTAGAGTTGAGTGCGTCTTCCAAAACAAACAGTCGAGAGCACAGTTAATAGCCATTTCGACATAAGACTACCTCGAAGGTGCAACCTTATCAGCATTATACAGCTTAACCAGCTAATTAGTAGTGTTGTCATACAAATTCTTTGGAGCATCGAAAGTGTGATGAAAATAATAATGTATATGCAATAATCAAAGTAAGTCTCATCATCAATTTACATAAAATTAAGTTGTCCCAAATATTTGGTTCCGATGTTACTCTGTCTGATCCACAATGCCGATCAGCGAAAATCTGGAAATACCGATACATATAATAAAAGCGTCTGTTTTTTCTCTCTTTTTAAGTTTCTGGAATATTTTGGTTTTTTCTCATCGGTTTGGACCAGGCCCGATCCAGGTAGAAAACCAACCCATGTGCAGCCCTTAGAGAACAACGTACTCATTTCTGTTATACAAAAGAAAGGCACTATTTGTTATTTAGGTCAGGTTCTTTGCATCGAAACCTCTTAATTGGAAAGAAATCCAAATTTGATTTTCTCAAGCCCCCAATCAATAGCTTGTTTATTGAATCGTTCAATCCTTCATGGGAGAAGAGAGCAAAGAGGATCTCTTCCTTGTGGACGATTTGTTGATTCAAATATTAGTATGGCTACCAGTGATATCCCTATTGCGGTTCAAGACTGTCTGCAAATCATGGCGATCAATCATCCAAAGCTCCGATTTCATCCATCGCCATGCTACTTTTAACAACGATGATCATAAAACAGGTACATTAATCTTTCAATCTAGTCATTGCATAAAAGAAATGGGTAAAGACATGGGTCGTTTTTACGTCCCACACTTCTTCGAGTTATCATCATGTAGTAGTAATGGTTGGTTGTACAAATACTTAGGCGTTCCACCATACCCGAGGGGTGAACCTTTGGCTAGATTCGAGTTGTCTGGCCAGGTTCTAGAGCGTCATCGTCCAGTAACAATGGTTGCTTCTTGTCATGGAATTATATGTTTGCATGATATTTATCCGAGGGATATTGCTCTCTGGAACCCTGCTACTAAACATTTCAGAGTTCTACCCAAATCGTTACCCCTAAAACAAGAATTTGGTAAATTTCAAGAGGATTATGTTGGATTTGGTTTTGATACAGAAACCAAAGATTACAAGGTCCTGCTAATTACATATGATGCCACCAAAATGAAGAACGTAGTTCAGGTATACAGTACGCGTACTAATTCTTGGAGGTGGTGTGTAGATGTTGATCTACCCTCTACTCGTTGTTTTACAAGGGATGTTCACAATCAAGGAGTCTACCTAAATGGTCACTATTTATTCTTAGCAACACAATTTTACACAACTTTCGATGAAGGAGAGTCGCACAATTGTAGTGAAACAGTGGTGATATCGTTTGATCTAAGCAAAGAAAGTTATACAATTATACCAGCTCCGACGGATGATGTTCGGCTGGATATCAGAGGAAAAGATGGAAAAATTGTTTGTTTTACTTATCTACTACCTGATGATCGTAAATGTCAAGTATATGCGTTGAATGACGACACCCTTCAGAATGAATACTCTTGGACTAAACTTTATGAGACTGGTATGGATCAGGCTCACAGTTGTCTTGGTCCTATGGCGATTTCAAAGGATGGGTTATGTGGTTTTTTGCGGGGTTCAGATGGTTATGGTCTCATGTCATACAACTTGGAAACCGAGGAAAGGAAAGATATTCGACTTGCTAATGTCAGTTACAGAGATGTAGTAGTGCAGAGAGCTCAAATCTACAAGGAGAGCTTAGTTTCTGTCTACCCGCCCTCATGATACAACATTGTGACCGTGCTTGTGCTTAAGTCCGCGGTATAATCATGAATTGTTTGCTGATTACTGGCATGTTATGCTTCTGAAATTATCTTTGCATTCGTATGTCTTTCTTTCCTTTTAATGAGTTTGTGGTTTTTCAGCACAACGTAGAATTGACAGTCTACTTAGAAGCATTATAAAGCCACAAATTATAGTTTCTGTAATTGGTATATTTGTAGTGTGCTTAGAAACACAAAGTAGATTGTTGGAACCTATTTGTGAAGCCTGTAATCCTCATATAACAAGACATTTTCAGCAGGCCATGCATGTTTATCTTTATTTTGAAGAAACTTATGATTTTGGAGGATTTTGCTCAAGGTGTCAAGAAAATGCTACCTTCAGATTGGCAACTGAAGACAGTTGAACGCAAATGATCCAGAGTCCAAGTCTTCCAACTCCAACAATGGCGAAAATATGGCTTATACAAGTTTTTCTGATTCTGGGAGCATTAAGCATTTCAACGATTTCTGTTATACAATGGCTAAAATATGGAATGTATCCGATAAGTAGATACAATTAGGAGAAATGATTTCATTATATTACGTCGTCTTTTTTGTTCAATTACATAAACTAATTAAATATTTTCCATCATACTATTTTTGCACCACATACAGTGATTAAGGTTGAATTATCAGATGATTTTTTTTTTTTTTTTTTGATTGAAGGCCTGAGAAAGCCTAAAGAAAACAAGAACAAAAGCAGAAAAAAAAAAAAACTAGCTAGAATAGTCTTGAACTTCCTCGAGTTGAAGCTGCGAGGTAATGCAAGGCGGTGGTGGGGAAGATATCCACTCTTGGCGGACATTGTGCCTAAAGGCATACTTTGCGAGCTTGTGTGCCACTTCATTGGCGTCTCGCGAAATGAATCTGAATACTAAATCCCTGAATGAGTTGGCCTCCTGCCAGATTTGTGTTTTAAAACGCAGTAACCTCCATGGATCTCGAACTGCAGTGCCTAAGATACTGTTTACCACAGTTTGAGCGTCTCCCTCTATAATGACTCTGTCGAAACCCCTCTCCAACGCAAATCTTGTAGCCAACAAGAAGCCTGATGCCTCTGCAGTTTGAGGGCTGTAACCATCTCCGTTCTCTGTCTTGGCAGCTATGAACCGACCCTTGTAGTCTCTCGCCACCACAGCTACAACTGCACCTCCCACCTTCCATGCGGCATCCACAGTTAAGCTCACAAACTCCCTAGGTGGTGGTACCCATTGAACAGCAGGAGAAGACATAGGAACAACTGTGACTGGAACTGCAATCTGTGTATCATTAGATTCAAAGAAGTAGAAATTGTTAAACCAAAATAGACCATGACTGATGACAGACTGGATGTCAATCTTCTTCTTCTCGTATATAAGCTCATTTCTTGCTCTCCAAATAGCCCACAGCATACAAGCTCCCATGTTGAATGCATAGTTATCATCCTTCTTGTTTAACCAGCTAAGAAGCAACTCCTTGACAGTGGTATTGCATGGTTGTTGCAGTCGCAATCCAAGGGGGCAGGCAAATAGGATGGCTTGGGAGATCTGGCAATGTAAAAATAGGTGATCAACACTCTCTTCAGCTGCATAACAAGAAACGCATTCCGGTTGAATATCATCCAGGAATCTAGAGAGCTTCTGTCTAACCCCAATCCCTTTGTGCATAACCCTCCAAATAAAAGAGTGAATTCTTGGGGCTAGTTTTTTCACAGCCCAAAATTTCTTCCAGGGTACAGTGGTGTCATTCATAGATGATGATTCCCCCGCGTTTTCAACTAACATCTTCTGGAATGATTGTGCAGAATAGTCTCCATGACTCGTATATTTCCAGATCAGCTTATCCGCTTCACCGTGGTTAATGTGTACCTGCAAAACATGATCAGCCACATATGGGTCAAACAACTGTCTTACCAACGCAACATTCCAACCTGCATTTCCTGGCAATATCAAATCTCCCACCCATTGCACCGAATGTTGTTGTCCTATCACTGGTTGTAATGTATTCCCTGATAAGCCATCAATCCATGGGTCTGACCATATTCTTATCTTAGTCCCATCCCCCACAAGCCACATACAACCTTGTTTTAGTTCATCTCTAACATCCAAAATAGCGCTCCAAGTGGACGAACACCTTTGAGGTTTCTTTGCTGCCCAAAAGGAGCCCTCCCTTAAATACTTTGCCGTCAAAATTCTGCACCAGAGAGCATCACCATTGTGCAAGAACCTCCATGCTAGTTTGGCCAGAAGTGCCCTGTTCAGCTCATCTAGGTCTCGCAAACCTAATCCCCCTTTGTCTTTACTAGCAATGAACCAATCCCACCTCAAGTAGTGCATTTTTCGTTGCTCATTGGAGTGCCCCCACCAAAAATTCCTGATAATCTCGGTTAGCTTGCTTGTGATGCCCTTCGGAATCGTAGTCGTGGCCATATAATACACAGGTATAAGGCTAAGCACCCCTTGGATCAATGTTGTCCTGCCAGCCGGGTTGAGGCAGTTTCTTTTCCAACCCGAGAGTTTCTTTTCGAACTTCTCAACCAGGAAATGATGATGAGAACATAGATTCCCTTGCTGCCGAATCATAATGCCCAAATACTTCTCCCGCAAATCCATACCCCTGACTCCTAACATATCTTTCACCTCTTCTTGCCTATCAGGAGGAACTGTCTTGCTAAAGTGAATGGATGACTTGCTATAGTTGACAAGTTGGCCTGAAAGGGCATGGTACTGTTGTAGTATTACCGGAATAGCATTGACAGTTGAGTTGTTGAGGATACCAAATAGCATAACGTCATCGGCGAACATGATGTGAGTAACCGAAGGAGCCCACCTATTCAGTTTATAACCTGCATATAGCCCTTGCCTCTCCATACTGCACATCAGACTAGATAAAGAGTGAGAGCATAGGATGAATAAATAAGGTGAAAGGGGGCATCCTTGTCTGATGCCTCTTTCTCCCACAAAGAAACCTTCGGGGTGCCCATTTATCATTACCGAAAAAGACGTACTTGAGACACAGTTCATTATTAAGCTATGTGCATTGCCAGTGATTCCAAAACTAGCTAAAACCTGACTAAGAAAGTGCCAATCAACCCTATCGAAAGCCTTACTCATATCAAGTTTCAGCGCAAAAGAACCCAAAATAGAAGTTGAAGTGTTCATGGAATGAAAGAGTTCCTTCGCCACTACAATATTATCTAGTATTTGTCTTCCGGGGATGAATGCTGATTGATTTTGGTCGATGAGAGTGTTTAAGAATGGACTAAGCCTAGTAGTTAGGATTTTAGTAATCACTTTGTATAAAACATTACACAGTGCAATCGGTCTGTAGTCCGATGGTGTTGAAGGGTGTTTAATCTTGGGGACTAGAGTGAGATGTGTATGATTCATACCTGGTGGGAGATATGCAAAACGGAAACAATCTTGGATGAGTTCAGTAATTTCCGCTCCGATTATAGGCCAACACTTCTTATAGAAGATAGAAGGATATCCGTCTGGGCCAGGCGCCCTTAGGGATCCAATCTTCTTAATGGTGGCAAAAATTTCCTCACCAGATGGGATAGCACACAACGATCGGCAATCATCCTGCGAGATAGCATTAGTGCAATCTAAAGAAGCAAGGTTAGCAGTGACAGATGAATCCTTTGAAAAAATACTATGGAAATGAGAAACAAGCATAGATTTTATGGAATCATAATCAGCAACCCAGTTACCCTCTTCATCCTTAAGAGCCATGATATTGTTCTTGCTCTTCCTGTATGTAGCTGAGAGGTGAAAAGTTTTAGTGTTCTTATCATTTGAGGGGATCCAGTTTGCTTTGTTCCGTTGCTCCCAAAACATTCTCTCCTGCTTCATTAGAGTATCAATTCTCATCAAAATAGCGTTCTCCTCTTCTCTGGTATCATAGAGATGCATCTTGGATTGCACATCCAGTAGATTCTCCTTCTCCTTTTCCAACTCCCGCGAGAGATGTCCAAAGGTGTTCTTACTCCACTTAGTTAGGTCGGCACCCAATTGTTGGAGTCGATTAGTAATACATCCACTCGATGAATCCCATCCCTTTTGGATTTCCTCTAGAAACTGCGGGTGTTCAGTCCAAAAGAACTCAAACTTATACTGCCTACTACGTTTTGGAGCCTTTCTCATGGTGTTCAACAAAATAGGGGCATGGTCACTATAGATTCTTGGTAAGTGTAGTACCGCAGCATCCGGAAACATACACCTCCATTCAGAGTCAGTGAGCACTCTATCTAACCTTTCCAGAATGGGTGCATCCCGAATAGCTCCATTAGTCCATGTAAAGGCAGGCCCTGCATAGCCTAAATCTAGCACATCCCTATCCAATATAAACTCTCTAAAAGCATTACAGCTTATATCAGTGCTATTTGAACCCCCTTGTTTTTCATATGCGTGCATAAGGACATTAAGGTCTCCTATCATACACCATGGGCTAGTAATAGTAGCTATTAGAGATGAAATACCTGACCAGAACCTGTCTCGTAAATTGTGAGCTGGCTGACCGTAAACACATAAAAGATCCCATGAAGGAGTACTCAGATGTCCAGATATGGTGCAATGAATCATATTTGGTGTAGAAGAACGCACCAGCAAATCAACATTATCCTTCCAGAGCAACAACAAACCACCACTTCTTCCCTGAGCAGATACAAAATGTGAGTGTCTAAAGTTTAGTAAATTGCAAATACGAATATTATTTCTATCATTAAGACGAGTTTCCGATAAAAATAAAATCGACGGGTTGCAAGCACGTAGGAATGACTTTAGGATAGAAATTGCCGTCTCATTCCCCAGACCACGGCAATTCCACGATTGTATCAACATTGCCCCTGCAACTTTTCAGGAGAAGTTGCCAGAACCTTTGGAGAAGAATTTGTGTTGGAAATCTTTGATGGAGGATCACAATCCATTGGGGATACAGCTCTTTTGTTGCCAGCGTATGAAGAGACAGAACCATGATGCGACTCATAGCCGGCACGGACAGTTCTCTTCCAGCTTCTCAAAGAGATTGGTTTCTGTTGTGTCTCAAGTACTGGTGATACTATGGTTGGGCTACTAAAATTGTTGGAGTTTGGTGTGGAAGCTATTGAGGATGGAGTTGGGTTACTAATTGGGAGATATTGAGGTGTTGAATTATGTGGAGTATCCAAATCATTGACAGTGTTAGATGTAGGTGCTGGATGTGATGGTGGATTAGAACGGATCCTAATGGAGTTTGGCTTTGTTTGGGGATTTGGTGATTGTAGAGATGATGATGACCGAGATGAATAACACAGGGGTTTAGAGTTTAATGGAGGAATTGTATTTGGTGGAGGTTGTGAGATTGGGGGTTTTTGAATTGGGGTTTTCTTCGACGGGATAGAGATAGATTGAGTATCTGGAGATGAAGCTAGGGATTTGGGTGTCTTATTGTTCATGCGGGTGGAAGTGGTAGTGTAAGAAGAGGTAATGGGCTCAGCTGTTGGTTTAGTTGAAAAAGAGAGTGTTGGGCTTCTAGTAACTGGGCCCTTGGCCATGGAGGGAGACATAGCAATGGATTTCTGTTTTGCACTATCCGTTACAACGTCTGCATGAGTAATAGTAGGATTGATACTAGGAGTTGGAGAAGTAGTCGTAGTCGATTTCCCAGCTGGTATCTCCTGAAGAATAGGTATAGCACATCTGTTGCTAGAGTTTTGACCGGCACATCTGTTGCTAGAGTTTTGACCGAAATTAATGGGAGCAGCTGAGTCGCCTGAGGGGAAATTCCGATGAACAGCAATCATGGTGGCTGGAGCTTTGTCAGATGGCCTTGGTTTGAAGAAAGCCCTGATGTTATCTGAGTATCTAGCAATTCCTTTATCCGTCATCTTCTCGTAGAACACTTCTTCTGATTCAATTCCAACATCTTCAAACACTCGAGATAGTGAAGGACATTGCCTCATTAGATGCCCAAAGAATCCACAGTAATAGCAAAGCTTTGGGAGCTTTTCATACCTCAATTGAACTACACATTCCTTGCCAGATGAGAGAATGACTTTAATTTGTTTAGGCAATGGCTTTGTGAGATCAAGTTCAACACGTATCTTTGCAAATTTATCCCATTTTGCAGCTTCATCTTTACCGACCGGCAATGGATTTCCAAACTTCCTTGCAATTTTAGTGACATTAGCTTCTGTTAGACCACTAGGAGGGAGACCATGTAGCTGCACTGTAAAAACTGTTTTGTCGAACCTGTAATCTTCCCCAGTCTTATCTTTCTCAGCTTTCTCAATGACGATTAGTTCATCGTTAATAGCCCAAGGTGTGTAACGCATAACATGATTTCTGTCGCAACGATAATCAAATTGGACAAGATATGTATGAGCACCGATATCAGATAGATAAAATTCTCCAGTAGGTTTCCAGGACTTCCTAAGCACCTTGTACAAAATATCAAAATGATACTCTCTTCCATTATGGATTCTCAACACCAAACTGTTAGGCCATTTGCTTTCTATCTCTGTAGAGCTGCTGTCTAGTGTGACTTCGAGTTCAACATTGTCTTCCATTAGAGAAGACATTCGATTCAGGATTGCATCCAGATCAGGTGGCTCAGAGGAAGAGCTGGAGGCCATTAGATCTAAGAAATGAGAACAAACACAAACAAACAGAAATAAAAGAGCCAGGTAAAAGGGAAATGCACTGAATAGAGTAACACACACACACAAAGAAAAGAGGTAATGGAGAAGCAGTAATGAAAAAGAACAAAACTTCGATCAGAAAAATGGATTCTAGTAATACTAAGGACGAAAAACCTTCACAAACAAAGTGAAAGAAACTATCACCCACAGTGGTGAAGGGAAGAGAAGGAGCGAATTTCACGGTTCTTCTCTCTCTAAAAACTTTTGGGATTATCTTGTTAATTGTTCAAACAAAACTTTATCAGATGATAGTTGTAGGCTCGTGATTAGACATCTAAATTCCAGAAGTTTCTAGAACGGCCCAAAGCCCACTTTTTAGCCCAAATTAAAACTCTAGAAGTTTCTAGATGTCTTCCTGGTCAAGTTTCTTTTCTATATAAATACAAGTGACCTAAACCCCAATAGGTATGTCATCCAATCTTAAAAACTCATGCACACAACTTTTACTAACTTAAGCATCATAGAGTTTTCTGCACTACCCTCCAATCATGTTCGTGAGAAGGCAGAGTTCCAGATTCTCCAGTTATATCAGTTTCGGGTTCAACATCATCAACAACTATGTTTAGGGTAACAATTCATTCCTGCACAAATATTGGTGCCGATCAAGGAGATTCGTGTAAAAGAATCATGTTTTTCCATTGAGAAAAGTCGTGGGAAAATCTTGAAAACTTGCATATATCCACCGAAAAAAGGAAAAAATATTAGGTTTTTTCATGCACGTTTTCGGTAGATTCATGCACGTTTTTCAAGATTTTTTCACCACTTTTTCAATGGACAAAACGCGATTCTTGTACACGAATCCCCTTAGTCGGCGCCAATGTTTGTGCCAGAATGAATATTTACCTTACACACGGTAATTGATGATGTTGAACGCGAGACTGATATGACTGGAGAATCTGGAACTCTTCAAATTGTCTTCACACGAACACGATTGGGGGGTACCTGCAGAAAACTTTGATGCTTAAGTCAGTAAAGGTTTTTGTGTAGGACGAATTTCGAGGTGTAGGACGGATTTCGTGTGACTCAGTTGTGGAGGATGATGAGTATACGACGGTGGAATTTGGGCACGCGATGGACGATCTGGTTGGAAAGGCGGCGGGGTTAAGGTTCACGGCACCGGAAGGATTATTATCCATTATAGCTCTAGGGTTTCTCCGTTATCATTTTTTCGGGCTTTCGATCACAATTGTTCGTGAAGTTATATTATTTGGGCCTTTTACTGATACATCAGGCAAGGTCTTTTATTTATTGGGCTTTATTGGGCTTTTTACTATTGTAATTATTGGGGTTTGGGCTTTTTACTTTTGTAAGAAGCATTCTAGCCAGCATTCTATTTAGGTTTTGGGCTTTCTATTGTAAGAAGCATTAGAATGGGTACTTTGTACTTGCCGAATCATACTGTAACTTTAAGAAAAAAACTAAAATGAGTTTTGTACACGAGTTCTTAGAGCGTCCACAGTCATGGTTCTATAATGGGTTCTATACCCATATATAGCATCCAAAGCATGAAAAAGGAACCGCAGTCATCGTTCCATAGTTATATATAGGATAGGATTTCTAGGTTTTCGTCTCATATTTGACACCCTCGATAGGATTTGCTGGAGCGGAGCTGGGTAGTGCGTTGGGGTTGAGCGAAAACTAATAAGGCGTTTGGTCAGAAACGCAATACAATGTTGCGTATGAGGTATGAGCATAGTCTATAACTGCGTGTGAGTTAGGCGTAGTTGAAACATACGTATAGACAGACGTAAAATTAGATTGCGCCTCCAGGGAAACGCAATATTAGGGAACGCTCAATTGAGACGTAAAGTTTATTAGCGCCTGGCACGAGCGTATCGATGAGATGCGTCTGGTGAGCACGCACCCTAACCTTGCGCTTGTTTTGGAAGCGCATAATTGAGCTGCGTTCCACTCGATGATTTTCATTTTCTTTTTATTTTCTTTTTGAATTGGGGCGTACTTGAAAAGAGTAGGCCCCAATTATTTTATCTTTTCGAATTGGGGCGTCCACCTGCGTTCCACTGGATGATTTTCATTTTTTATTTTATTTTATTTTTGAATTAGGGCGTACTTGAAAAGAGTATGCCCCAATTATTTTATTTTCTTTTCGAATTGGGGCGTCTACCTAAGACGTATTTTTAGGGTGCGTTTCATAAAACACTATATTCACCTGCGTTGGAGGGTTAGGCGTTTTATCAGCCTGCGTCTAGTGTTAATTGTACGTATGATGTGGAACGATTACGGAAATGCGCCTATAGTGTAGCGTAACGTGTGTTTTCGCTTGTTGGTGAAACGTATCATTAATCTGCGTTTACTCTCGGACGCTACCAACAACCACGCTTGGCTATATTATAGGATCCGCCCACTACACTTCTTTTTGAAAATCTCATTTATAAATGCCAAATATGATATAGCATTTGGCATTTGAGATGCTACACATTGTGGATGCTCTTAGGATTGGATGACATTATTTTGTGGGGTTTAGGTTTCCTCTATTTACACAAAAGAAACTTGTCTAAAAAGACATTTAGAAACTTCTAGGGTTTTTTCATTTGGGCCGGGCTTTGGTCCCCCGTTTTATATAGGATACACAAAATTTCATTTACAAATTCATGGAACGGTTAATCAAGAGAATACCTGAATAAATAGAGTACTGGTGCATGGTAATTGGTAATACACGGTATGAACAATTTGCAGCTTGAGCAGAATGGAAAAGGACGCGGTATAGCTAGCATGACGTTGGTTGCAACTATTTTCCATAATAAGGGCTCATGCTAATATACTGCTCCGAAAACAAAAAACTGTTTTCCATGCTATGGTTTTGTATCAACGTTTTGTATCCACGTTATGAGAGGTCTTCGAAGTGACCTATATAGCATAGTTCATGCTTATGCAAGTTTCACATGCCTCTAGAAGAGTATCGAACTATAACTACTGGCAATGAGTCTATGACAATATACACAACTAACTAAAAGATGAAATCTACTTTTAAAAGATAGTAAATGCAGTACATATATCGCGTTTTCTGTTCAGTTTTGGTTTCTAGCTTGTACATTAGTTCACATGGTGATGAGGTATAGTGATGGTCCATCTGCATCATTTCGTAGGTTATGGTGACGAATGAGTATCAAACTTGATAGCTAACAACGTCAATGACTTCATAAACATTTGATTTTTATTGAAGAAACGAATCTTAGTTACTAATTTAGAAAGAGTACATTGAAATGTCCATATCATTCCGATGTCAACCATGGATGGATATGATACAGGGTAGCCATATTTTTTACTTTAAAATATGAACTTAGTGGCTTACTGTTAATTACTGTGAGGTCAAGGTTTAACAGAATGAGCTAGGCACGGCTACAGGATACGTCAAACTGACAACAGAAAAGAAAAAGTAACAAGGATGCCCACAAAATATTTGTAGTAGTATCCTAAGTTCAACCAAAAATGGTGGAAACATGCAAATGGGAAATTAGTCAGTTTTGGTAACAACCCCATAACAACTCGTAGGAGCTGCTCTGTGCGTGTCTAGTTTTAGGATAATTTTTGAAAAGGAAAACTGACTTACGTATCGTATAAGACACCATAGGGCGAAGCCTTATTCTTCTCTGGAACGCATTATATATAGTGCTAGCAATTGAACACAGGGCATAGCGTTCATCCTGTATTCTTCTGAGTTAGTAAGATTTACTGGTGAGATTCGTTTCGGGAGGGAATGGCACTCCAAATTTTCTTTTTATTAGTAATTGTGACACTACACAGTACTAATGCCCAATCATTCACATTATACTTTCGCGCAGCAAAGGCCTAAGTCCTTGTGATACAGGCTTCACGATTCACTGGCTCTGCCCATTGCTGCGCGGAAGTATAATATGTAAGTGATTGGGCATTAATACTGGGTAGTGTCACAATTACTAATAATAAGAAGAAAAATTGGGAAGCATTTGTAAGATAATTTCCATTAGGTGGAATTATCTCATTGGGCCCATGTGATAACTATGGGCTAATCTAGATGTTGCTAAACTAACTGGGTTTGCTAAAGGAGTTAGTTCCCTATTATGCTCTTCCTTGATGGACGGTCGAGACCTAAAGCCCAATACTAAAACCCTAGGAACTTGGTCCTCTCTCTACCTATAAAAGGGAAACAGTAACCATCACTACTGCATCCAAGGATTACCAATTCATTATGCCTAAGGTGAAGAGAGAGATACCATGACCTCCACAAGGTATTACGGCTGCTACCAGACGATCGGTGAAGTACGATGGAATAGCGTTACCAGGTATTCCGTATAACTATTCTTGCATATATTATCGTGTGATTATCATGAAGTTCACGATCCTGATTACGTATACATATAAACTAAATCTAACAGTTGGCATCTAGAGCTTGTGTTTAGAACTCATGATCGTCCGTTAGTAATATGCAGTAATCGTGTCAAATTTGTTTGTGGTTTTATATGATCCACAACATAATCGAATAACAGAAATGTCCAAAAGTCCCACCATGTTTTGATCAGGTTTTGGCCGCTGAAAAGATACTACAGTTTGTTTGGCTTTTGGCTAAATTTTCTTTTACGTTTTCTTTTGTTAATTATGCTAATGAACTTAGGTTTTGTCTTTTTGGTTTCTCTTAAACGTGGAAGAATACGAAGGGATAATACTTTTGGACCTTAAAGGCTAAGTAATTAATGGCCCGTTTATTTTTTTCAACTCAACGCACTTACGTTTTCTCAAATTAACGCCAACATAAAATCTAATCCAGACTTTGAGTCCTTGTGCGGGTCAAATTAATTAACCTTGACCATTTTGAGTTTCTGTTTTTTATTTCCTTGGCATAGTGGGCCTGTTATTAAACATATTAATGTGCCATATGACATATTTTAAAGGGTCAGTAAAATTGGGTCTTAAACTCTTAATAAATAGTCTACTAATGTTTTGAGTATTAAGATTTAAGAAGAAATTAAGTCGTGGCCTGCTATGATTAAGAAAAAGTTTGTCTCTTTGAGTTTTGACAAGGGAAAGCCTTGTCCTTAACGTGCACGCCCATTTTCTTTTTAAGTTAAAACTACCTTTATGAGAAGTGGGCCTTCATAGTTAAATAATATAGATGACCCAGTGATGTGTTTTGGGTTTAGTCGAATTAAGGGCAAGGTGAAAGCCTAATAGTTATCCTGGAATGAGTTGACCTGTACCGACCTGACCCTGTCCAATCCTTGCCCACTTTGTACAGTTTTGACCAGTTTTGAAATAAACCGGCTCTAAGATGTTTAGGTTCTAATTTGATTATTTTTTGCATTAAGTTAATAATTTGAACCTATTTTGTGAAATAAACTAGAATTTAAAGGTCTTCTCCTTAATAAATTATGAAGTGGTTTTCATCTTAAGAAATTTAAACCAATTAAACGCTTCCGCTTTATCGAAATCATTAATGTTTGATTTAATTAAATTTATTAAAGTAACGTATAATTTAATTTGATATTATCGAACGATTTCGTTGTAAATTCTGATGATTGAAACCATTTTTTGTTTGCACTAGTTTGCTTGTTTGTGAATTATGATATGATTTATGTGTCTATGCATTGTGGTATGGATTTTATTGTTTAATCATTAAGATTATTGTGCTTAAGATATTAAGTTGGGACTCTTTAGTTATCACCACAGTGATACTAGAGTGTTTAATTTTAGCAATAATCATTAGCGTTGTTGTAAGCATTTGCAAACCATAAGTTAGGTTTTGCAATTATCGACCTATTTTGGTAATGGCATTATTTTTTAGTTATTTGGTTGTCACCACAGTGATGTCAAAGCACTTTTGAGCCATAATCATCATATCGTTAAATGCTTACGATATTGTTTTTCGCAAATATATTAGAATAAAAATTGCCCACAGGTAATTTGAGTTCACATATTTAAGAAAACATTGAAGGATATGATCTTTGATCATACATTATGAATTTGAATCACATTTAAGTGTTGGATTTGAATTGTTTTACGTCTTCATAAATATCTATCGTCAATGTCTTTTTTTTGTTCACCCTTGAGTGTCTATTTATACCGTTTTTGGCTAGATATATTAATTAAAATAATAATTTAATTATAATTATTTTCCATTATTTCTCTGAGTATACTAATGAGATTCATTTGATGTTTTGAATTAACTCATTGTCGAGTTGAGTAACCCATTATGAAATTTTTCGTATTTTCGTGAGCAGTCAGATTAAGTTGTTTTATTATGCAAAACTCGGTGCATTCTCTAAAGATATTTAAGTTGTTTGCATAAATCTCACTATTTGTCAAAATGATGTTCATGACTTATCTAGAAAACTTTTCGTAATTAATTAATTAAACTAGTAATGCATTAAAGAGTTTTCCTAACCAAATTTTCATTATTGAATCAGTGTTCTTATAACTTATCTTAACGCTTGTTTTTGGGTTACGAAAGATTCATTAAGTCTGAATTTTTCTAAGTTAGGTGTGTTGGTTTCTTCACAAGTTTTACATGACATGCTTTGAAATGAATTTAAGAAGTTATTGTTTTCGGGTTACTCATACATTTTTTAATATTTCATTGATGTCATAATTAAGTCAAGCATGATATCATTAAGTGGGACTATTTAAAGTATGATGTCACAAGAAAGTTCGGTGTGGTATTTTAAATTTTACACTTTATATTGTTTAGTTATCACCACAGTGATACTGAATTATTATATGTCAAAGTGTTGTATATGCTTTAAGTCCTTTTAGTTTGATTTAACGATTAGAACAAGGTTGCTCACAGGCAGCTTTGGCTCACACGTTGAGCTGACATAAAGATTATCTAAATGTTTCATATACATGTGGAATAATAGCTGCCCACAGGTGACTTCAATTCACAGTGTATTAAGATGAACTTTAGAATCATATGAGTTTGTTAAATACATTTCAGGACGAGTTTCACCCACAGGTGATTCTGGTTATCGTATTATACAAGCATAATGTTGTATCATGAGAATGTGAAATGTCTTCAGATATTTTTCGTGTCTCACTTTAATCCTTGATAAGGTTTTACCCACAGGAGAATCTTATTGAAGGAATGGTATTATTGTAACTTGTAAGTCTAATTGTTATGTATCTCTATGATTGGCCAGCTTTTGTTCTTAGATTGTTGATTATGATTATTTTGTAGACTTTTTTGATTGTCCAACTTTTGGAAGATAAACTATTTATCACCTTAATTGATGATTTTTCACATTACTGTTACGTCTACCAAAGTGAAAATCATAAGGTTCAAACGGGGTGGTGAATATTGTGAAAAGTATGATGAACAGGATTACATCCTAAACCTTTTACATAAATCTTCAAAAGTTTGGCATTGTTGCTCAACACACAAGTCCAAATTATCATTGGCACAAAGGTGTATAGCAAAGGAAAAATCATACTCTTATGAAAATGGTTAAAGGCATGAAGTTTCATGCGTAATTACCGGTACGTTTGTGGATGTTTTATCTTCATACAACTGGATTGGCCCTAGTTCGTGAGTCTAAAGTGGATTCCATGTGGCAGGTTGAATTCGATATTAGACTGGTCCAGGTTGTATTGTGAAATCATTCCACAAGCAGCAATTCGACCATGGAGTCTCATGTTTGGAAGGACTGCTTCAAGCATCTTTCCGCCAACATTCTCGAAGTAGATATCAATCCCTTCCGGGAAGTACCTGTAATCATTTAAGAACTGGGACATTAAACATTTAGATAATCTCTAGGTGTCACACAGCAGGGATTGTAGGAACACCAACCTTTTCAAAGTTGCTACCAAGTCATGCTCTTCTCTATAGTTAAACGCATCATCAAAACCAAACTTGTTCTTCAACAAATCAACCTAAATTGAACAATCACC
>JAJJMA010219582.1:0-10823 GCA_023529015.1 Papaver nudicaule | reverse complement strand
TTCCTCGTTAACAAAATTTTGGTGTCTTGCATTACTTTTCCCTTCCAAATTATATTGTCTCTGATCTATATAATAGAAGTAATTACAAGTTTATTGATTCATAACCTTTGAGTGAATCCGTCTCTATTGAGATCTACGAGAACTACGTTCTTGTTAGGGTTCGGTTCTCTGAACTATACTCAGGTTGTTGTTTGAATATTGATTTGTGAGATCGTTCAAACAACCATAATCAACTAGGTTCACGAAAACTAAAAGTTGGTGGTGTATCTCGGTATCCCCGCTTTTTCAAGGACAACTGCTAGACTCCTGGGTCCGAGACAAGATCGTGGAATTACCCGAAGTGTCGAGAGTTCCTACTGCCGAAGAAATGGAACACCCACGGTACTGCCACTGCCATCGGATGATCAGCGACGCTATGACCCAGTGTTACAGCTTCAGACGTATTCTCGGAGAGCGCACCCTTAAAACTAAGGCGTATTCTCATGAACAACCACAGGGGCCTCCACGCATCCAGGCTCTCACTGACCACAAAGAACCCGTGAATCAAAGGGTGGAAAGTCTAATGCACCAATAATGCGAAATCCTATGCTTCTCGAAGCCTCAACGTCGAGATATGTTTACAGCACTTAACTACGTAGTGTTGGGGAGGCGACTACCACTGGAGGTGAGAAAGGAGCCACACCCGCCGGCGCAGAGCGAACCTTCGGTGAAATACGACTGGGGACTTTTGGCCAGACAAGGATGGAGAATACTCACTACCGTATATCTACGTGACATCGGGTTCGCTAACTCGTTGCTGGACCCAGGGAGGAAAATCAACGCCATCTCTACAACAACACTAGAGGCTTCAGGGATCTTGCTACAAGATATCGCCTGTTCCCCAACAACATTGGAGAATCCAGAAGGAAGGTCGGTGATGACCCATGGACAAGTAACTCTACAGATAACAGTGAATGGAGTACAGACGGAAGCTGAACTCTACTTCATCACACAAAGTTTATAATACGACATGATTCTCGGTCATCCTTGGTTCAACCACAACCGAAGCCTACTCAACGGGGCTACGACTCCACCGGAAACCTCGACTCAACCAGAAGATCTCCAGATAGCAACGATATCCCTACATGAAGAGACGGGAGCCTCGACAGACTTCAGAGAGGAATCGACAAGGGATGCACTCCCGCGAGGAGTTGACTTAGCTCTTATCACAAGGTACGAGTGGATCACACACCCTTCTCAGTATTTTAGAAAATGGATGAACCTATGTCCTAGTCACGACACCCTTAGCATCCTATTAGATAAACTGGGCTTGGGAAACACATGTACCAACAGAGAGTCTGCCAATCGCTCTCGGAAATCACTCCTACACAAGAAACTCTTCCACCTTAGAGTCACATTAATTGGCAATGGAGACTTCAAGGTAGGAGATTGGGTAATGAAGATTCCCTGGCAAAGAAGAGGACACACCCAGGGACCGTACATGGTCGCAAAGTCTACACTGAATGGGTATTGTACGCTGGTTCCAATCAAAGACGGGCACAGGAATGTAACAACAATCAGGAAGAGATGGGTCGAGATATACCATAATTTAACCCTTAGTTATGAAAGAAATATTTATTGTAGTTAAAACATGATACATGTCCCCTAATTGTCTTTCGAATAAAAAAAAATAATAATAAAAAAACCCTAAACCGTGAGTCAAGAAACAAAACCAAAAATACTCAGAAAAGACCAGACAACACAATAGCCCCGGCTTTCTCACGCGAGCCTCTCATATTGAAAAGCGCATCCCGCTCCTCTTCAAACCTAGCCTCCAATTCAGCAACCTCCCTTTCCTTCGTGGCGAGAACCTCATCTGTAACAGCATCAGCCTGAACCTTAGAACACTTCCACTTCTCGAATCTCTCTCAAAGTCAAGTTACATTAAAAGACTCAGACTCGGCAGCAGCTATAATATCCTCCCAATCCTGCAACATCTCTGGTTTAACCCCACGCATGGAGCGCTCCCGCATCTCGACAATCTGCTCGACAAGACCCCGGCGAAGCCTTCTGCTAAAGCACGATTCACATCCTCTCTGGCGATGTGCCGAACTCTTTCTAGATACGTGGATACATGTCCTGATACACCTGCGGGATAACGATACCACCTACGGCCACCTGGTTAGCTCTGACTCTGCTCAGAAGGGAGAACGCCACACCTCGAGTTGGGTAAAGGGTATTCATCCTAGCCTCCCTAGACCTCCTATCGGCGTCAATTGTATCTTCGGGGTCGGAGTCCTCGATCTCCACAGGCACGTCCACAACGACAAAAGAAGCCATACGAACACCATCAACACTCTTGGTCATCAGCGTTTCGTCGTGCATGAACCCGCCGGTTCCCTCCATGAACTGAAGAAAAGAGGGAGTTAGTAATCACATAGATAAGAGAGAGTCATAAACATGAAGGAACACAAGCCACTTACCGTGCCAGGACTCGACGCCTCACGAAAAGATGAAGAATTATTAGTCTTCTCAAGTACCTCCCGATATCCGTCATCCACATTCGAAGATCCCATGGGATCGTTGGCTTCCAGACGACCCGCCTACAAGAAGGAAACACAAAGAATGAGGGCCTAACTGCGCGTTAGCATGGGAATCAAACAATTGCTATGGTGGTAAAGGATTCAATACCATCGTATCGGCATCCTCATAGTCAACAGAAAGCTCATCCACTCCCACCTGAGAGACATATCCCCTGGGAAGCCTCATCCTAGGCCTATTCCTTATGACACCTCGAACTGGAATCATGTCGTCCGACTGGGGACTTGGAGTGGGGATCACCTGCGGAAGAATAACGAAGGGTAAAGAGAATGACGTTTGGCAACCAAGAACATATTACAACCGAACTATTGTACCTAGACGGAAGCAATGGGAGTATCCTGGCCTTCTCCCTGACGGTTGACAAAGCCATGAAGGACTTCAAGAACGCCATTCCAAAACTCGTGATACTCACGGGTCAACCTCGTCGGTCTATGACGTAAGACGAAAGGGAAACAACGATTGGGAAGAAGCGATACGTCAAGCGAAGTCCGCAACTCGGCCACAAAAGGCATAGGAAGCAACCTCTTGGGAATGTCTTGGTCGAAACCCATCACTCTCGCTGCTCTATCAACATTGTAAGGCATCACCACTTCATCCCCACGAAAGTAACCAAGAATGTAACCAGGAGTAATGTTGTTAATGAAGATAGCTTGCCCAACAGTGAGACCACTCGACTCTCGGGGTCCCGATCGCAGCTCAACACCGGGGTTCTCCGTGAAAGTTATAGGCTGTACAATCTCAGAAGAGGAGTTGGTGTACCACGGGCGGAAATTAATATTCCTCCCGTCATCCAAGAAGTCCCCAGTTCTGGAGAAGCGATTGGCAACTTGGTGATCCATTGCAAGATTCGAGGACTCTCTTTCAACGCCTTACCCAAAGCAGGGGCCTTATTAGGTCTGTGGGCTGCATAGTGCTCCCACAAGATCGTCTGGACGAATGGAGGATTCATGTAGGTGCTAACCCTACTCACACCAGGCACCGACATATCCCGGACCAGAGCATCAAACTAGGCATACTGAGAACCAAGAAATAAGCTACCGATAGGCAAACTTCGACCATGAGCAATGAGAACAGCCAAATGGACAACATAGGGCTTCAAGGTACCAAGGGGAGTGTCAGCAAAGATGTCCTTGGACAACCAGAGTACCAGGAACGCTGCAATACAAAGAGTGCTCTCGGGAGCATCACCAGTAGGACTCGCGCCACCTACATACCAGTGATTAGTCCATTTCGTATAGTTTTCGCTCGAATAAAATTTATCCACCTGCAATTCGTGGATCTTCCTGTTCAAGTCTTCGATCATTGTGTTCTGAGCCGAAAAATAACTATCGGGAAGATTCCCCAACATTGGAAGATGCTATAAAGCAGCGACCGCCTCCAAAGAAATGGGGAACTCGCCCCAACTCATCAAAAAAGTTTTTGTCGCCCTGCACCATCGAAGGAGGAAAGTAATAATAGCGCCAGCATTCTTGTATATTTTCAAATTTCTGGTCGCTTTCACCGCATAGAGGATACCCGCTCGCTCCAAAATTGGCTGGACCTTCTTGTTAGTTAACATAAAATCGTACCAGGCACAACACGACAGCATAAGAAACTGAGGAACTTTGAAGTCGACAGTTGCACCACCATACACCTTAGACTCCATGCAAAACCTAATAGTGTCGCTCGACACCACCATAGAAGAATCGTCGAAGTCTCCTTGCCCCGGAATGAAACAAGCAGAGAAGTCTCCGCGATCAACAAATGCAGTCGGGTTCCTAACGACAGAGGCATATGAAAAACCATCAACACAGCTGGGAGTCCTAGCAGCAGTATCACGGACGGAATGATGGCTGGAAACTAACCCTTGGTCACCATCGCGTCCTCTCTGTACCACGCAAACAATTCCAAGTAAGTTACTACATGCTCTCGCATACATAATAGTAATTATTTTCTAAATAGCATGAGTAGTACGCATACACACTTGCTAAAAGTATACATGCAACACGAAATACATGCTATATATATATCAAAAAATCCTACGTGAGCATGGGTGTGGCGCCACTAATTTAGCCTTGGCCAAAAGGCCAAGGCCGTGGTTCCAAAACCGTGGTGTGGCGCCACAAACCCCCTTTATCCCGTCCATATATATATATATATGGGCGAACAAAAAAATAAAAAAATAAAAACGACAAAACCCTAGATTGCCAAAACCCTAGGTTACCTTGTTGTTCCGTGTTGTCGCTCCACTTGATGACATGATGAATAGATTAGCAAATACAGTTAAAGAGAGTAAATCAGGAAGAAAGAAAAGAAGTACTGCTCTGGAAAACCCTCCTCTCTTTTCTTTTCTTTGTTGAAAACTTAACCTAGACATGTATATATATAATAACTATTGAGAGTCCTAGTCCCAGTAAAACTCCTAGAAAAAGAAAAGAAGGACAAGGGGCCCGAGGCCTCTCTTAATTCCCGCCATCCCTAAGGCTGGCGTCAATATATATATATATATAAAGAAAAGGGAGGGGCGCGAGTTTTGAGGCGCCATGGCACCACGACCATGGCTGCCCGCGCCACATCCCATGGCGCCATGGCCACTCCCTCTCATCCCCTCACCTACACTCACGCGTACATGCAATATAAAAAAAAACTTTCACGCACAAGCTTGCTATCGATTTTCAGGGTCATTAACACTAAGACCTGGTCCTTTATAAATCTTTGCTAAAAAAAAAAAGACACCTAAGACTTCTAGGGTTGCTATCACCATCTGAGTGCTTAGTATGAACATTACTGTTCCATACTAACCAGTGGACTTAATGTAGATGCTGAAAAATGGGAGAAGGACAAAATCGTAAAACTCCCCTCTAACTACGTCTTAAGTAAAGGCGATCGCCTACTCAGGCACATCTCTATAGCTCAGGATGCAGCCTATTCTATGAGCTGAATGTACTCTCTATGAGTTCTCTCTTATAACTCCCGGTGGAGAGGATGATATCATGGTGCATTACCAATAACATCACCAGCACATAAACCCATTAATCTGCTTCATGTCGACATCGCCTCAAATTCCACTATATCAGAACTAGATTTCTCAATGGTACATGGTGGAGAGTTAACAGAGACGCATCCTCACAGATTTCCTCTCAAAATATGACTCAACATCCGAGTCTCAATGAAAACCTCAGAAATATCGAAGTTCTAGGCCTATCCAGAGCTATCTGAGAGGCATGAAACAACCTAAACAGGCTTAAGCAGACCACACTCTAAACACATAATGGTCTAACATACCATGGATAAGCACGCCATGACTTAAAGCACGCCGTAGCGCAAGCGCATGCATACGTTGTAGCGCAAACGCACGCATACACCATAACATAAGTGCACAAGTACGCCACAATCGAGTTGGCCTTGTCCAAAGGCCAAGGCCGTGGTCCCTTGGACCATGGCGCCATAAATCATGGTGTCCCTTGTTGTTCAACACTATAAATAGAGGCTTCCTCTATCTTCCAAGGCAGAACATTCAGAATAACCAGAACACTCAAGAACACCAAAGCCTCAGAGCACGAGCAACAATCGAATTCTGAGTATTCAACACACTTCTAGCCTTGGAGATCTCCAGTCACCCTCACGACGGAGAATCTGAACTCTTACACCCAGAAACACACATTCTCAACCTGATCTCAAGTTTCTTCGATGTTTCCCTCCCTAGATCAACCTCCATCCTCTCTATGACCGAAGCAAGACGTGAACGGCCATTGACTTGGTTTAGGCTTGTCTTGTTCGACTTTGATCTCGAGCACTACGAAAGTACCCAGAGACGGTGCATTGTTTTTCCAGGTAAAAACAATGTCACATGCAACTTTCTAGTTTTCCAGACAAATATTTGGGTGTAAATTTAATTTCACGAAGGATTAAAACATGTCATGTTTGGAGTGTGGTTAATATGTTGCAAGGGAAACTAGCAGGGTGCAAGGGCATGATGTTGGCTTTACAGGAGAGACTAGTTCTTGTCAAAGTGGTATTATGCAATATTCCTGTGGAGGGTAAAGCATCTTCGGGACACGTGTCCATATCAGGGGGACTTAGCCCATCAGAAAGATATCGTGGCCATACTTCGAATAAGAGTATGCAAAGATAACACGAATGAGAGCTCGGCGAGAGAAGAATTGCACAGATAGTTCGAGGGAAAGGATACGAGGTACCGAAGCCATCTTCGGGAAGAACTTACCGAGGGCACCGCCTTACTCGACAAACTCTGACATCCCCACGATTGAGTAGTTTGTCTTATTAGCTTTAATCCACTTTTGGCTCGGCCTATATAAGGCGAGATCGAAATCCATTGTAGAGGTTGGGTTTTTGGTGTAACCTTAGGATGTGGGAGTGAGATTAGGTTAACCTCTCCTCAAACCTCTAAGCATCATATCCATGTACAAATAATTAGAATGAAGTGCAATTTACTGTTACGCTTATATTATCACTGTTACTTGAAATGGTTTACTTCGATATTATTCTTATTCTCCTCGTATCAAAGCATGCATCGTATATTCTTATCAAGTCCATAGTTTGGCTAATAGATCTAATGGTTGTCGGGTATAAAGTGCTTATGCAAATTTTATACTCACATAGTTTGGCGCTAGAAACAAGGATGATTAAAACAACTTAGGGTTTGCCTGTGATTCATGGTTTTCAAATTCTTTGGGGAAATTTTTTCTAGGGTTTCCAAAGCTTTTTCTTTAAATCATATTTTCATTACGAGCTCCACCACCTTGGGTGTCTAAAGATCTTAAAAGCTTTAGCGCGCTCAAGGGTTTTGAGCAAATCATCAACATGATAAGATCGATGTTTCTTCAAGGAATCCAAGCCTTGAAACGCGGAGATCCAATCAAGAGCATAAAAAACTTTTCCAAAAATGCAAAAGAATCTCGGCAAAAATCTGAAGGAAAAGTAGCTTTCACTTTGGGATCAGCCATTCCAACTTGAAATACCCTTGCAATCTCGCGTACCATTCACGTTGAGAAAAACAATCCAGGGCTATTTTAGGGTTTCTATACCAGGTCCATATTTGGAAACTAGCCTTGCACCTTTCATACTCAGAGTCCAGATTCGGAAAATTAGGACAGCTTACCAGAACCTCCATATATGGAAGGTAGATCTGGATAAGCCAAAAAACGGTTAGGATTTGTAAAATCAATCCTGAAATCTTGCACGACAGGATCTGTTACGCATACTAGGGTACACGTCAGACCTAGTACACTGCACCAGCCGTCCTTGACCTCACGGGTTTTTTGCTTTTTACAGGTCACTGCCAACATGACTTCGAAATCCGATCAAATGCCGAAGCAAAGAGTAGGCTCCTCGAGGCATGGAACGGGTTCTTCGAGGCACAACACCAGATTTTCAACGAGCAAAGGACTATCACCAGAGGTTGCAGCGAGCACAGTCCAACATAGGGAGCGTGTAAACGAGGAAGAAGTACAAATAGAAGACCTGGGACCAGATGGGGAAGGATTCCCAGTAGGTGGTGAGTTGCCTCAGCAACAAATTCAATAGGAATATGGGGAGAACAACGAGGACGAAGACGAAGACGAAATCCTAAATGAAGTGATGCCATCGCATCAACCCACCGAAGAAGACACTACGAGGGCTGCACAATTCAGGAAGTTGATTCAAAAGAATAAGAAAATAAGGAAACTAAAAAAGCAATTAGCCGAGGCAAATAAGAAAGCTGCGGAGAAGTATGCGTCGAACTACAAAGGAAACAATGAGGGACACTCTCGCCCACACTCTGTATCGCGATCCAGGGGACACTCGGTGTCGAGAAGCAACACCAAATTTAAGGGAGACGACCCCAAGGACCCTGAGATAGTGATCTCGAGCAGGAAAACTGAACCCAGTATACGTCCAAAAGGCAATAGTATACACTTTATATACGAAAATGAGCAGGCGAGGACCGAGACACAAGCATTACAGCAAGTCATGATGGAGAAAATCAAAACGCTTCGAGCAGAACTCTTCGATAACATGATTCAATCGACCGACAAGGTAAAGCTGACTCAAGCAATTAATGACGTCAACCGTTCGCCACTGAGTCTCGAACTTCTTGTCAAGGCCATACCAATAAAGTGCACCATGCCAGTTTTTGCATCAATCTTCGATGGGGTAGGAGACCCGACTTTGTACATCAAAATGTACGTGTGAGTATTTCTGGCATGGGATGACAGAGACGAGGTGATTTGCAAATATTTTCCTTCCAGTTTGAAAGGGGAAGCCTTGGCTTGGTACGACAACCTGACAGCTAGTTCGATCTCGTCCTTCAAAGAACTATTTAAATATTCATACTTCATTTTTTATACAACAACTGATCAAAGCCAGGAGTGGAGAAATTGTTCAGCATTAGTGTCAAACCTGAAGAATCCATTAAAAGCTTGACAGACAGATGGACCGCCCAATGCGTGGAAGTGGGAAATGGAGCCTCGGATAAAGACAAGGTGAGAGCATATCTGAACGCCATCGATAAGAATCATCCTTTGTGTTTATAGGTCTGTTGTGAAGAATTATATAGCATCAGTGAAGAATTTAGTCTATCCTCTTGTTCGACCTAAGTGAAATCAAGGCTCTTTAGAGACTCATATCATAGAATAAGTACGACAGACTCTTCTCCAAGAATGTAGAGACGCTGCAAGATCTTCGGAAATATCAAAAGGAGCGTATCACGCTGGAGGAAATCAATGAGCAAACAACTCAAGGAAAAGAAACCATATCGAAACAGGTGCACTCCATAAACAACTTATCACTTAAAGAGCGAGATCACGCCATGAGCAATCAAGCATGAGATTTTTCAAAACGAGAAAGGTAAAACGATAATGGGAAATACAGAACGAGGGAAAATTTGGTGATGGGAGATATCACGATAATAGAAAATACAACGACAACAGAGGAACTGAATCTCGAGGAGAATCAGACGGCAATAGCACTCAAAGAGGACACGAGGGAAGAAGAAAATTTGGCGTCCCGAGGTCGGATTCCCTGCATTCCAAGACAGAAAACTACCAAAGCTATGTGTTACCATCGAGGACGTCCTCCGAAGCATCGAACAATCTGAGCTGGAAAGCGAGATGAGATACCCAAGGAGCAGGGGAAACCAGCCGAAGCATACTCGGAACTCGAATTACTGCCAATTCCACAAATTTTATGGACACACGACAGAGGACTGCGTCACGGCACAGGACCTGATTCACTTCTTCATTTCAAAAGGAAAATTCAAGCACTTCCTAGAACTACCAAAGCCACCCCCAAGCCCGTCACAACCGAAAGAGAAAAAGAAGCACAAGGCGTATGTAATAACTATTGATCGGGACATCCCAAGATTCAATGATTGCAACTTAATAGTTCATGCAGACATCTGCGGATGAAATCCCTTAGGCATCCATACCGATACAATTCATAAAAGGGACTTTGAAGGAAAAGATATATTGAGTGTAGCAGTAAAAGGACACCTGGAAGAGTGGCAGAAGCAGCCAGTTTTCTTTTCGGCAACAGATATCCCCGACGAAGGAAGGTTGCACAATGATCCATTGGTCATCACACTGCATATCGAGGAAATGGCGATGCCTAGAATACTGGTAGACCCGGGAAGCTCTGTGGACATACTCTTTGGGAGAACATATGATAAGCTGTTTGGAAAGAATGCCGCTTTGTTACCCTCCTCGTACAATGTCTATGGTTTCAATGGAAAACCCTCGATGCCCAGGGGAGAACTGTCATTAATGATTCATGTAGGAAAGATGGAACAACCAACATCATTTTGCGTGGTCGACATAGACTCTCCTTACAATGACATTGTTGGAAGACCCTAGTTACATAACATCATGGGAGTAGCCTCCACCTTACACAGAAGAATCCGATTCCCAACACCACTTGGAATCGCAGAAATACTAGGTGATCCCACTGAAGCTCGTGTATGCAACGAAATTCATGTTCAAGCGAGGGAGCACCCGATGCAGGATTCCCCAAACCAACCCAAACACACAAAGATAACGGAGTCCCGCATAAGGGAGTTTATAGCTGAAGTCAAGGCTGGAATGGCTGGCACCACCATGAAAAGCCCCACAGTCTGCAAGCAAGGCACTCGACCTATCAATAAGGGAAAGGGTCATTGCCCCGAAAACAGGGAGCAATTCCTTGTGGCAAGCAGTAAGATACTAATGTCGAGCGAACCGACGAACAAACCAAGCTCGAGTAGCATTGGAAAGGATACCCAGTAGGAG
>JAJJMA010219573.1:0-15132 GCA_023529015.1 Papaver nudicaule | reverse complement strand
GAATGGTTTCTAATCCCCAAAATAGGACAATCAGGAGGTTTGCTTATAGCTTGGCATGATAACATTAAAGTCTCTTGTTTAAATTATTATCATAATACCTGTTTCTTCAAAGTAGTTGATAATTATAATAATAGTTGGAATCTTGTATGCATGTATGGTGCTACAGCTGCACCTCTAAAATTTGATCAGTGGGATACAATAGAGTCATTTGGCATGAACAACAATAACCCTTGGATTATTGTTGGAGATTTGAATTTCATCCTCCATGTTCAAGAAAAACAGGGAGGAAATGAATGTACCTCTAGTGCTACTAAGTACATCCATGACGTTATTCAAAAGCTTGGTCTTATAGATTTAAGATACCAAGGAATTCCCTTCACTTGGTCAAACAACAGAGAAGGAAATGAGAATATTAAAGAGAGAATTGATAGGTTTTTAGCTTCTACTGAATGGGTGGACATGTATCCGAATGCCATAGTCAAACATCTTGTTAGGGTTGGCTCGGATCATACACCAATTATGTTAATCTCGAAACCAATACAAAAGAAAAGAAACAGACCATTTAGACTTCTAAGGCCTTGGACAGATCATGATGATTTTAAAAAGATAGTTATGAAGAATTGGATAGATAAACAAACAGGCTCTGTGGCCTTTAGATTTGAAGATAAATTGTTTAACTTATCTTATGAATTGAAGAACTGGAACAAAAAAGTTTTTGGAAATATTTTTACAAATATAGAAGAGCTAAATGATAAGATTGAAAAGCTTCATAAGTGCAACCCTCTTCCAATCTCTGAAATCAAAGAATATCAAAATCAATTAGATCTTTGGTATTCTAGAGAGTATGATTATTGGAAACATCTAGCAAAAGATAAATTTTTCAAAGATGTGGATAGAAACACGGCTTATTTTCATCAGTCTGCCTCTCACAGAAGAAGGGTGAATCATATCCACACTTTAAGAGATGAATCTGGTCTTTGGATTGATGACCAAAGCCAGATTCAGGATATGCTCATTATGCACTTTAAGAAAATTGGAAGGTCAAATGGTGTTTCGCATGAGGCACTGATTGACTCCATTATTCAGCCTTGTATCTCAGAGGATGAAAACTTTTTACTTACTAAAATTCCAGAGCCAGATGAAATTAAAAACACAGTGTTTAGTATGAATTTGTGGGGTGCCCCAGGTCCGGATGGTTTCCCACCTGGGTTTTATAAAAATAATTGGGATATCATAGGCAAGGATATGATAGATTTTGTTCAGCAATTCTTTAATAGTAAACATATTTTGAAATCGATGAATCACACCTTTATAACCCCAATTCCTAAAGTCCAAAATCCTTCTTCACCAGGGGATTTCAGACCGATAAGCCTTAGTAATACTACTTATAAAGTTATATCAAAGATCTTAGCTAACAGATTAAAACCAATGCTAGATAAAATCATATCTCAGAATCAATCTGCCTTTATCTCAGGTAGACAAATAACAGATAATATAATTATTGCACATGAAATCTTACACACAATGAAAACTTCTAGGAATAAAAATGGTCACATTGCTTTAAAAATAGACCTGTCTAAAGCATTTGATAGGGTGGAATGGGAATTTTTAGAAAGAGTGCTTTTGGCATTTGGATTTAGTAGAGACTGGTGTGACTTGATCATGCAGTGCATTACAACAACCTCCTTTTCAGTTCTTCTTAATGGATCTCCAGGGAATGAATTTAAGGTCCAGAGAGGGCTTCACCAAGGTGATCCGCTCTCTCCATACTTATTCATTCTCACTATGGAGATTTTATCCAGGCTCTTACAAAAAGCAGAACTAAATAAACAAATCTCTGGGATTAAAGTGGCTAGAAATGCCCCTTCTATTTCTCACCTTTTCTTTGCGGATGACTGCTTCCTTTTCACAAAGGCCAGCATTCCAGAAGCTAGAAAAGTCATGGAAATTCTCGGCATCTTTGGGGAAATGTCAGGGCAAGTAATTAACTTACAAAAATCAGGTTTATATTGTTCTCCAAAGATGCATAACAAACACTGTAAAATCATTTCAAGAATCCTAAAAGTTAAGCAAATATCTAAAAATGATAGATACCTAGGAACACCTCTGTTCTTTGATAGAAACCAAACAAATAACTTTGAATCATTACTTGGCAGATACTATAAGTCTCTGCAAGGTTGGAAAAGCAAAATAATTGCTCAGGCAGGTAGGACTGTTCTTATCAAGAACACCCTATCTTCCTATCCAACATACCAAATGCAATGTTTGGCTTTCCCCAAAAAGGTTCTTAACAAAATAAACAAGCTGCAAAAGGACTTTTGGTGGGATAAAAAAGACCCAAACCATGCTATTTACACTAAAGCCTGGAAAAGCATGTGCACTAGTAAGGAGTCTGGAGGGTTAGGAATTAGGGATCCATACAAGCATAATATATCTTTACTAACTAAAATGGCCTGGAGGTTAGTTAATAACCCCAACCAGTTATGGGTCAAAGTCTTAAAATATAAATATTACCCTAAATCTCATCCTATGAAACACTCCAGAAAATACAATAAATCCTGGATTTGGAGAAGCATAAAGAAAGGCCTAGATGTTATTAGCTCAAACCACGTTTGGCAAGTTAGAAATGGCAGATCCATTGATATTTGGGATGACTTTTGGCTACCTGAGCAAAAGGAAAAGCTAACTCCTCTTGTTTCAGATGATCAAAAGCCAGAAAAGGTGAGTCAACTAATGAATGCTGAAGGGAACTGGGATGGTGTGTTGCTTTCTAATACATACACCCTTCTATGCATAATAAGATTCAGTCAATAACCACTGATATTGAAAATGATGATGCCATTAAATGGCTGTCTACTCCATCTGGAGAAGTCACAACTAAATCAGTTTACAAGTATCTGACAAACTATACCAGAAATCCTAATGAAGTAACCTTTTGGAAACAAATCTGGAGTTTGCACACATTACCTAGGATCAATCTATTTTGCTGGAAATTAGTCTCAAGAGTCCTATCTCTAAATTTTAGAGTATATCAGATAAATGGTCATGTAGATCCCTGCTGTAAGTTGTGTGGGACTTATGCTTTGGAAGACGAAATTCACCTGTTTGTAGAATGCAATTTCACTAGAGCTATCTGGTTTGCATTTTCATTCTCACATGTTACTATGTATAATCATAATAATAGTATTAAAAACTGGTTTAATGATTGTTTGAAAGATGTAGCAAACAGTAATAGGAAAGATCTTGTAGCTTTCATTCTGTGGTCCATTTGGAACTACAGAAATGAAATCCATTTTAATGATAAGTTGAAGCCTAACCCAAAGTACTTAATTCAAAATATCATGTTAAGACTTAAGGATACTCCTGCCATTATTCCTGCTACATTTGGGGATACAGAAACCAAAAGGATTATGACTCAGGAGGAGGAACATTTTGACTGGATTTTACAAATTGATGCGGCTTTCAATCCCACTGATAAATCCATGGGATTGGCTATTTTTCTTTGTGATTCTTCAGGTTGTCGGAGAGAATGCAGAGCAGGGGCAAGTTGGGCAGGATGCCCCTTAGATGCAGAAGCAAAAGCAATGCAGGAGGCGTTGAAGTGGATAAAGAAATGGGGACTAATGTCTGTCTGCGTGGTCAGTGATTGCAAGATCTTAGTGTCGATTCTAAATGGAGATTTAAAGCTTCAACAGTCTATACAGTGGGAGGCTACTGTGAATGTCAAAAAATGTCTTAGTCAGTTTGAGAGTCTGCAGGGTGTGTCTTTTATTTTCAAAAACAGAGTCCTTTTATCAGTCGTAGATAAACTAGCTAAGAAGGTTAGGTCGAAGGGTGTCAAGTTCTTCTCTACTGAATGTCTTTGTAATCATGAGAAGGTTTCTTTTTTGGCTGATCCCGTACGCTGTTGGGATACCTTGAACATCTCTGTAACTTCTTTGCCAGGTTAATCTATATGTTGTGTTTCTTATCAAAAAAAATTTATCAATCAAATCATCAAATACATAGCAACAACTAAAATTTTGATATCAGTCAAAGTTACTAGACCACGACTCTTTTACCCTATCCTAAAACTCACCGTCAAACTCACTTTTTAGTTGTGGTTATCTATTATTGTTGAGTTAGTCCGTCAATAATGGCGAATATCAAACAATGATATTTGGTTTTCTCCGTCTTCCATGAGAAACTCAATTATAGGAAGAAGAGAATTTTGCAGCACAAACGACCGGCAAACAAAATAATTTCATGGGCAATTATTAGTTAAGCTCGACAAAAACAAGATCTTGAATGACACAGGAATAGTCTAGAACCATGTTACACTATTTAAAATCGGTCTCAAATCAGCAGAGATTTCACAAATCACCAGTACAAACAACAATTTCTCCGAAAGAGGGAAGAATTGTTGTAAATTTGGCATTGTATACTCTGTTACACCGACACACATGTGGACTGCCTACATGAAAACCCTGTAAGATTTTCTCACTTGAAGTCAGTAATTAAGTATAATTAAGAGCATTAATTAGACTGGGATGGTTAATCTCACGAGAGTAATCAATGTGTGCGTATATCTGACTTGGTTAAAAAGTCATGCCTGCAGATTATAATCATTTCATCTACAGGGCAGGGGGTATTAAATGGTTAATAGTTGACTAAACCAATTTTATTAGTTTTGTACTATTAACAACAAAATTAGAGAATCTTTCTTATGACCTACTAACTAACCACACCTCTCTCATTCATTCGGTCATTAATGTCTAAAACTTCAAACAAGTGTGATGGCATGAATGAATGGGAGGAGAAAAGACCTGCACCAGATGGGTGATTTTGCCAGTTTCATTTGAATAGCGTGAGAATGGGCGGAATACAAGGATGGACTTTTGTTCGGTGCAGCATGTGTTAGTTTTAATGTCGTCTATGAGCTCATCTTAAACTACCAAATTTGCTATTGTATTGCTCCAAGTCCTATTGCTACTGCCACGCCATTAATGGCAGACCATATGTTTAACAAATGGTGTGTCATGTTCTGATACTACAGCCGGAAAAATGAAGAAGTATGGAAGTTAAATCAACTGGTTGGATATTGGAGATTTGGTGTGAAAACACTACCAAAAGAAAAGAGTAGCAATAATGAGTATAAGTTGGGTGTCACTGGTTGGTTGAAATAATGCCAAAGCGCTAGAGCAAAGTGTTTTACCGGCTATTTTAGGGGCAGGCTGATTTAGTAGGAATCTGGATAATGAGATAAAATAGGGGTATTCAATAGCTTTTTTCCAAAACCCCTTATCCAAATATTTTTTTAATTGTCAAAGTACCCCTACTTAATTATAATTAAACTGTTCAAGTGCCGCCACCGCCACCACTATTGGCACCAACGCCACCACCACCACCAGTACTGGCACCAATCCCACCACCATCGCTACTATCGACTTCAATGGCGCCACCACCACCACTAAATTTCGTCTGGATTTTTGTCAACAAATCCAGCCGAAATTTCTAGAAATTGAAATTTTCATTTTGGTTTCAGAGAAATTTTCGTATGGAATTGACCTAGATAATCAAACTGAAACAAAAATCGTCTGGATTTTTCACAGTTTACACTATTTTCGGCTAGGTTGGTTGTGACACAATTTAACAAACCCAACTTTTCGTCTGGAATGCACCTAGATAATCAAACCGTCTGGATTTTTCACAGTTTACCCTATATTCGGCTAGGTTGGTTGTGACATAATTTAACAAACTCAATTTTTCGTCTGGAAACAATGCATGCAATACAGAACTAATCCAGACGAAAATTCTGGAAACTTAATATTTCGGTTGGATTTCTAGGGTTTAATCCAGACGAAAATCTCATTGAACCCTATTTCTTAATCAATCAATCAAACAATGCACGCATAAAAATTGAGTCATAGACAAAATTAAATAATAAAACTGATTTTCAGGAAGGGACTCATTTTCATCACTTTCATTGGGGAGGAGGTGGTGGTGGCGGCCCCATGTGCCGGCAGTAATGGTGGTGAAACATGGGGAGAAGTGGAAGGAGGAGATTTAGATTTTGTTTTTGGTTACAAAACTAGGCTTTTATTTTATAGGGTAATTTAGACTTTTCATTATTATATTTTTTTTTTTTGACACAAAAAAACAACTTCATTAAAGACTTAAGTAGTAACATACATATTGTCTTCCTTACAAGGTTTAAGATTTCAGTAGGAAGACTATTACAAAAAACAAAATGTGATCTTTCTTTCCTAGCCTTTTTAGCCAACTGATCGGCAACACTATTCGATGTTCTTTTAGAGTAGACACAACTGTAAGTAGTACAGTTTTTGAGAAGATGCTTTATTTCTAGTATTAGCCCTTGGTTTACCCAATTTACAACAGGGGTTGCATCATTAACTGATTGGACTGCTAACTTGCTATCAGACTCTATTATAACATTAACCAGCTTTCTGTCCATGGCCCAAAGTACAGCTTCTTTGATAGCCAGACATTCTCCTTGCTCTGCATTGACTCCTCCATGGAAGTGTTTTCCTGCTGCTCCTCTGCAGGTACCTGAAACATCCCGAATTATTAGACCAATTCCAATATCTTTAGTATCCTTATCAAATGAGGCATCCACATTCAATTTTAGTTGATTAACAGGTGGTGGAGACCATAAAACTTGTTTTTGTTGGACTGGAACTATAGTACTTTGAATGCATTGTGTGATCATGTATTTAATTCTGTATGCAGTTGAAGTTGCATTTGGTTTCTTTTTCCTATAGACCATACTGCATCTGTCCTTCCAGATGTACCAAGCTGACACCATCATTGTAAGTATCCATCTATGATAATCAGGATAAGATAGATGTTGCTTGTCTGTGAACCAAGAGATGATCCAACTTCTGATGCTACAATGGTTTTCATTATTTTTTGACACCCCTTATAACATCCCCTAGGATAGTAATATTGTTTCCGGCTTCCCTACTAAATCAGCCTGCCCCTAAAACAGCCGGTTTTACATAAAAGCTGCAAGTTACCAAGTTTATAACCTAAACTTGTCACAAACTCTTGGGTACTTGAAAGTCACCTTAGAAGATGATATAGCCACATTGGCGAACTCAAGGAGTTCTTGCATCCATCACTAAAGGTACGAAAAGAAAGAGATGAGCACCGCTAAAACGGAACTACTCGATCCAATTTTGGTGCACTCACACCAGTTACCAAAGATGGGTGCACTTACACCCAAAGAAACAAAGAGAAAATTTCTAATAATTTCCAATCCCACAATGTTGTCAAGAATATTATTCATAGTCAAATTTATCAGCAAATACCAATGGTGTATACTCTTCTACTACGCCTAGCTTATAGCCTGATGATCTATATGAAGAGGCGACCAAAATTAAGATTGCCAGAAAGAAAACAAACTCTACTTTAGACCAGTCCACAAAGCCATTAAGATTAGCTCCGTTTTGATTTTATGTTATTCAGGAGGTTTGGGTCCAGCAGATGATGCCTATGGATACATGGTAACGCAGTGAAGATCATTGTGATGAAACATGATCATCTGAACATGATCATTGGAAACAATTCATGTCATAAAAAAATAGGACAGTATTGAATGGAAGAACAAAGGAGGATTTCAGTATTTGGTCATAGTAGACGAACACATTTATGACAATACCCAAATTTGATATTGCTATTCGTGTAATTGGTCTGGTGATATTGGTGCACCCCCTAAATACTTCCTCAAAACAAACTACCAAAAATAATTCTCAAACATCATAGGTTCTCAAAAGAAGTTCAATACCTTGGTTAAACAGAAACAATCAACAAACCCCAGCTACAAACACCCAGAAGTACTTGCTAATAGGTAAAAGAAAAGTTCCTAAACTAGACAGGCTTTGTTTAAGAACCAACAGGCTGATTACTGCTGCACTATTTCACCATACCCTCTGGCAGCCACATTGCATGTAAAGAATTTCCACAAAAACATACTAAAAATCTCAACATTGGACATGAAACTCAAACAATGAAGAAATCTGATGCCTTGTTGCAGATAAAGGGTTACGTAAAACTGATAACAATGCACTTCTGGTGGTATTAGAGTTCAGCACTGGTGAACTGTGGAGAGTTGTATAAAAAACTAATAATCACACGGTACGTCAAGACTATTATTAAATAGCAAGAAACAGTCAACAAATAGTCTAAACTAAGCAACCCCCAACCAACTACTGAAGAGAGACTGGAGACTTTAAGAATGTGTGACAGATGTAGTATTAGCCTATTTTTCACTCATATTACTGCTAAAGATGCATACCAACATGCAGAGGGAAAAAGAACGCAGGTTTAAAAATCGTCATTTCTTCCACCTCCCTAATAGCCACCGCCACCGCTGTTGTTGTAGCCACCACCGCCACTGTAGCCATCACCGCCGCTGTAGCCACCGCCAGCAGGACGAGGAGCTCTCTCATTGGCATAGCTTACACGGATATTCCTTCCACCAAGGTCCTGAAAGAACAACAATGTCCTATTAGCATCATTATAATTGAACCACAACTGATGAATCATTGCAAAACATATTCATTTCATTAACATTTATACCTGACCGTCCATAGAATCTAGAGCTGCACTAGCATTTTCATCAGAAGTGTAGCTGACAAATCCGAAGCCCCTTGACCTCCCAGTTTCTCTGTCCGTGATAACTCTAGCTGCACATTATAAGTATTGGAGATTTCATGTAAGCTATCACAAGTGTAAGTTTCCTTTATCTCAGCAGTATTTCACATTTAAATTTCAGGAAACATTTCAATTTCAACTTGGTTCCGCATTTTTGCGGAAAGAGCAGGCAAAAGAATGGATAACCACTTCTACCAATCTAATCCACAATATCTTAAAGAACAACTTGGTGCTCAAAAACAAACATGGACAAAAGCACTTCAACACACACAAAGGATAAATAAAGAACCAACAACGGTCACTAACCGTGAGTAATTTCACCAAAGGTGCCGAATGCTTCCCTAAGTTGGTTCTCATCGGTATTATAAGAAAGACCTACAAGCAAATAATAAAATTGTGATAACCAGATAGAATATCATTCTGCGATTTATACTCCAATCTACAACTATCAAATACTAGCATACCTCCAATAAACAGCTTTGATCCTGACATACACCGCACAGCATTGTACATAGATGGACTGTTTACGGACAAGCTTTGCCTCACAAGGCCCCCAAGTTTACTAGCAAAAGCCATCCTTTCTTAAGTAGGATTCTGCAAAAGACAACAAGAATAAACCTGTCAACTATCGCAATCTCGGGTAGTTCTGTACAAAGTATTAAGTTTATTGCACATAAATAAGTATAAAGTATATTTGCTAGTAAGATTGGTAGAAACCAAATCTACCAGGCAACAAAACTTATTACTTTGAAGCAAGATAACCAACATGGAAAATATAATCAAGTAAAAACCATAAAGATGTATGAAAAGATTTATCCAAAGACTCTTTAACATTAGACAATCAAATAAATTGAAAAAAAAAATGATTAGGGTTTTCTCAGATTGAAATGAAACTACTACCAGTCTAAAGATCTAAACTAGATCAAACAGTACTTATAAATACAGAGCAACACAGCTTGAAAGAACTGATTTTTATTACAACAAGGCATGATTTTTTGCAAAAACAAGCAGAGAAAAGATCTAACAAATGATACAACAAAAGGGTGTAATGGAGGAAAGGGTTTGAAAGATCTTACCAGTAAAACCCAAGATCAGAGCTGAGGAAAAGGGGGAAGGTTTTTCTGAGGGTTTAAGAAGAAAATGACTGAGAGAAAGAATGAGGCGGCTAGGGTTTAAGGGATTTTAAGTGAACACACCGACTCAAATGAAAGAAAAAATCTTTAGTCTTTTTCGGGAGGATAAAATATTTTGTACCAGTGTTCAATTTGTTCACTCACTTCACGTGGGTGAGTAAAAATTTCAAGGTAATTTCTAGTTTAGGAATTTTTGAGTCTTGTTTACTCACTTTTAAGTACGTGCGGGTAACGACGTTGCATTGATTCGGAGTGGTGATTTTTCCAGTTTAGGTACCGGACATAAGGGAAATCCGATCGTTGACCTGACTTGGATTTGAGTTTCCGACTACAACCAAGCTAATCCGTTTGTGATTCTAGAATGTCGAAATTACAGGTTAGGGTTTGGCTGTGGATAAGCATCAACGATCCAAGCTCTCAGCTAGTACTGGTACAGTCAGTCATGTAATCTTAAGGAGTTGGGGCTATAAGCCTATAAGCCATTTTGATGTACTTGGCAAGAATGCCAATATCACAGTGGCAGTCTGGAGCGCAATGGAGGTGTGTATCTTACTCTCTGCAGATAAAATTTACTGGGACTTCGCAGATGTTACCGCATAAAAGGTTTATTCAATAAAACCTTGAGAGACAATATACTTGATAAAAATGATTGAAACGTGGTTGCATTCTACTCGTACAGTATAACCAAAAACTAAATACCTACTAATCTTTTTCTATTGTTATTTTGCTGTTAAATACCTTCTAATCTGATCCACACAAAAAGAAACCTAGCAGGCAATTAAATAATGAAATGAAATATACACAATTTTGAAGAATTACTCCAGTTTGTCGAGTTCGACATCAGATTGCTCAAAGTTAGCTAGATTTTTAACGCGAACCAATCCCTTTTCCCATTCGTTTTTCCCTATCAAGATCAGCCTTCCAGCATTAATCTTCTCTGCGCGTTTAAACACCCTAAACAGAGGGAGAGAGAAAAGAAGAAGTTAGCAGGTGACAAACGTTTAAGTATAACCATGAAATTGAGATGAACGCTTGTGAAGAGATTAATTCTGGTGACTTCAATAGAATTATGCAGAAACTTGTACAGTGTAGGGTGAAAAATGAATGAACAAGAGTGAGTACTCAAATACCATTTCATGGGTTTGTTCTCCAAGACAAGATCAACACTTTGGCCCTTTTCTCTAAGTTTGGTTGCTACCAAGGAAGCTGCTCCTTGAAGTTCTTGATCTAGTGCACACACAATATTTTCCACCGTAGGACTTAGCTCTGGTACAAGACCCTTTTCCTTAAGCAACTGAAACAACCCAACGCGTCCAGATTATTATGTTTAATTCATTGACTACAAGAGGCTTGAATAGCAAACCCAATAAAAAATAATTGAAAGTTCTAACTGACAAGAAATAACTTGAGTTTTACTTCCAAACACGATAATTAATTGTTGAAAAGCAGACAAGACGTAAGGTAAGAGATGAGAAGTCATACTTCCATAATGACAGCATCTCCAAATCCAAACCCGCAAGCTGGAACATCATCACCTCCATATGTAGACATTAGGCGATCATATCGTCCACCACCGCAGATCGCTCTCAGCTTTCCTTTTCTATCAAATCCCTAAATAAATAAATTGGTGTTTACATGCTGAAAGAAAACTGCATGTTGTTCATGCGTTCCATTTTGAGAAAAATATGAAATTTGACCAACATGAGAGCATCAAAAGCATGATTCACACTAGGTATGTATTCACTTATCTAAAACTTAAAAAGTAAGTGCCAGCATGCACGAGTAGAAATACTGAAACTCAACGGCTCGAAGGTCAATGATAACTTAACAGGATCCAAGTAGAAAAGCTAGCTAGTTTAACTGTCAATGTTCCTGAACGGCCCTTAAGCCATGCCGTCAGTCGTGTTATCCATCATTTAACAACATTTAGCTAGTCATCCTGACCAGGAACCTTAAGAATTATTTTGAAATAGTTTTGCAAGTATGATATTGCATGTGTTGCTCAACAGATGACGCCAAAAAATATACAACAAAGGGATATATTAAAACCTCAAAGACGATTCCAGTGTAGTAAGCAAGTCCTCTGATAACAGATGCGTCAAACTGAATCCAATCAGAATAACCAAATTTATCAGCAAGTGAAAATAGTTGTTTCAATTCAGCAATAGCATCCCCTGAAGATCCAAGTATCTCTACATATACAGAAACAATTGCAGAAGTAATTTTAAGATGAAATTTTAGATAAGTTTGCGTGAATAGACTAAAATGGCAACATGACCTTAACCATAATAGCATGCAGTCATGCATGATATAGGTCATAAAATCTAACCTTCCAATTTAGACAATGACTTAACAGACAGAACTTGCAGTAGTTCTTCAATAGCTTCTTCTGTCATTCCCACTAACTTAAGGTCTCTTTTAATCTCGTCGATAGGAATCTTCTCCAACTGCTCAAAATTTGAAATAAAAAATTTACGAAAAAAGGTGATTAAATAAAGAAAGAAAGGAAGAGACAGCCACAAATAAATGCTAACTGGCAGAAATTTGACAAAACTAACCTTGTCAATGGTGATGCAAACTTTGCCAAATAAATTTTCTGGTATAGAATAACTTTGAAGCACCTCTTGCAGAACCTGTGAAGTAGAAAAGGTCAGATACTGAACGCACAGCGTACATTCCGCTAAATTGAATCTAAATCATAAAAGTAATAAACCAATACATAAAACATTAAAGTAAGACTCAAAAATGGTGGATTACTAGGACCTAGTCAGTTAATTCCTTGCGACCAATATAACACTGTTTTCAACTAAACACATGCCGCACAATTTCCATTCTCACACATACAGTTGAAGATAGTCAAATATAGTTATTATGATCAGTAGTCTCCCTCAGATATAGTTTAACATAACAGACTTAAAAATGGTGGATTATTGTGAGCATGCCCATGGTCGGCTAAAACCTCGAGACTTGTATAAACACACCTCTTAACCATACACATGCCACACTAATTTGCATTTTCAATACGAGTCTCCCTTGCATAAAGAGAAAGGTAGTCGAACCATAGAATATTTACGAAATTCTCCAAATAAAGTAAAACTACCATGTACGTTTTCCTAGCAATACAAACACATAAACATAAATTATGAGGCATGATGTGGCCACTAAGGCCTCCAAGTACAAAATCCAAAAACCATTGATTATGCCAGACCCATCTAAACCTTTATATACACTCGCCAGAGTTCAATCATCAAAGTACATTGCATGGTTGGGTTTTTTTCATGTAGAACTGACACACATGCCTTGTCGTAAGGACTGATGAACTCTTCACCACAAACTTAAGATTACAAGTTTGTCGATAGATCAATATTGATTCAATCATTTAAAGATAGAAGTAATCATAAACCCTTTATTTATAACCTATTATCCTAAAAAATGCAAGTTATTTAAGTGCACAATCTCAGTTTATAAAACAAAATAATGAGGATCCTAGCTGTCACTATTGAGCAACCAGCTTAGACCTTTCGACTGGAAACTTTAAAGCCAACATCTACTGATGTGATCCCCAATCGCTTAAAGAAAGTGACCATTGATGAAATAAGCTCTGCTTCGGCCTATACACAAAAAAGACAAGGTTAAAAAGAAACTTAAATTTGCTGACTGGAAGAAGAAGAAAAAACTGAAAATAAAATATGCAGTTAGGATCGCTTTATGTGCTTCAGAATGTGGAGGACATCAGATAATCAGAGGTTTTGAGAAAATGCAGCATACCGCGACTCCAGGGGCACCAATAATATCCATATTCCACTGGTAATGCTCACGACGGCGTCCCCTGGTCATACGCTCGTAACGCCAACACTGTCCTATTGCGAACCATTTGAATGGAAGTGGGGAAGATTTTCTGAACAGAAAAAACAACTGACATCAAATTCTGCAATCTGATCTGTACCTGGACGAATAAATCAGAAGAAAAAAACAAAATAAATGAATAAAACAACTACACGCACTTTACTCATCTTTCCACTCAACAAAGATATGATTAAACCAGAACTAGCGTGCCAAAAGAAATTAAATATTTGTACATTGCAAAACCAGTCCTAATTCATGTTATAACAGTTCATAAGTTGCAATGCACATATCAAGAACAAAATGAATTTGACCACACTTCTGATTTGATGAATTTCATAAGGCCGGTTCTACATTTATAGGTAGATGTTTCCTGTCTGATTATTCCATATCCAGTACGAAGTACGAATCACATTCGACAACAATAATGCTCGTAGAATAGAAGAGCTGAGTTTCAATAATACCCTTTCTGTATCACAAGTCTTGCCAATGAAGGAGTAAGCTCTGGCCTTAACGCAACACGGCGACCTCCTCTATCCTCAAAACTATATAACTATTTACCAGAAAATGGAAAACAATCAGCCACTGCAGTGCAGTGTCCACTTTAAATGGGCATTTTTTTTGTAAAAAAAAAATGAAAAAAAAAACACATAAAAAAATCCAACCTTTTTGGAAAATTTGAGGTATTCAAACAAAACCCATATCGAACTTACAAAACGCTAACAAGTTAGACACTATCAGAGTTTCAAATCTAAGAATTATTACCTGGTCTCTAATTTCTTCCCCAGCTTTTCTAATAAAGAGAGCTTCAGATTCTAATACAGGAAAATCAATCTCTTCAAACCCAAACAAACGAGAAACCTATAAATACCCAAATTTGTTTAAAAGAGAATCAGTATAAAATTCGAAGCAAACAAAAAAAAAACATGATTTATTTATTGAACCTCTCTGAAATTCTGAAAAAGCCAATTCCGAAGTCGCATTTCTTCAGGGGGGAAATCTCTAGTTCCTTTAGGGGGGTTAATATCAATTCTCTCGGATATTTCATTAACAGGAGGAGGAGGAGGTGATGAAAGAGCTCCACTTCTACCTCCACTAGTGACATTAATTGATGTATAGTTTCTAGGGTTTTGAGAAATTGGAATTTTTCCAATTTTTGTTAGATGTGGTGATGAAAATGCTGGGTTTAGGGTTTTATAAGAAATTTTTTTGAGGAACCGGTGAGTTGCGTTTGCAGCCATTAATGGTGGCGCGGGCTTCTTCTTCTCGCCCTCCTCTCTTTCGGTCTATGAGTCTATCCCACTAAAAGACTAATCTGGTATATATGCACTTGAGAGTGGGGTGCCCATAAATACGTGCACATAAAGGGCTGCCCACGGAACTGAGTGCCGAAACATTTTCAAAACAAACAGAATTATAAATTCCAAACTAACGTTTAGATTTCTTTACACTGTTCTGTTTCTCTTCTTCTCTCATACTTCTTCTCCCCCATTAACGATTC
>JAJJMA010219521.1:0-25199 GCA_023529015.1 Papaver nudicaule | reverse complement strand
GGTGGTGGCAGAGATGATTGTGGCGTCGTGGTGGCAGCGATGAGATGATGGTGGTAGTGGTGGTGGTAGTGATGGTGAGGTGGTGGTGGTGGTGGAGGTGGTGGTGGAAGGTATATTGGTGGTGGTTTTGGTGGCGGAGGTTGTGTTTGTGGTGGTGGAGGTTGTGTTGACGGTGGAGGATGAAAAAAAACTGAATTAATGAGTATTAATTGGGTACACTTATAGTGAGGGTATTATAGTAATGTTATAAGCTTAAAAAACAAGGAGGGGTGATTATAAAAGTAGGGAGGGGTGATTGTGAAGGGGTGAATTTTTAGAGGTGTTTAATTAATCTTCCCGTCTGTTTTTGGTTGTTCTTCTTGCTTACATTTTGTAAACCTTTCTAATATATTCTTACTTTTGCCGAGGAAAAAAAAGTTATTGCCAACTGCCAACTCTTCAGGCAGCTCGGCGGCGTCAACATGGCTAGTGTAGCTAGTAGCTATACTCCTCTCACCGCTACCCTATTTGATTTGTAAATTAAGCCAGTGGTTGAATTTGATTAAGTTGCCTCTTTAAATTTCCAATCATTCAAAAATTGGGGCAATCATCTCAATTTCCATATCACATAGTTTATTTTCCAAGTAGCTACCCGGTTATAAAATACCTCTAGCTAGCTACCTCCTTTCCCACTCTCATTAGTCCACACCACAGAAAAAGAAAGAGATTACTGAGAGATGTATGTATACTAATATATGCTGCAAATTTGTATTGCAATTTTAATATGCAGTTTATGTTCATTGGGCTTGACCATGTATTTTAGGCTTAGCTTTAGCTAGCTAGGCTAGCTATAGACTTTGAGTACCATACACCCTCAAACCCCTATAAATATGTGCCCTCAATCTCAATATCTTTCAACAGATAGCTTGTGTTTAAGTCATCTTTGCCTATATCACTGCACACATCTTTTCTCGTCTCATTTCCTCAACTAAATTTAGATCTTCTTCTCGTTTTCTTACTTTTGCATAACATATATAGTTTTTTTTTTTTTTTTGATCAGTAAATTAATTTATTGAAAGAAAAAAGTTCATGAAGCATGAACAGATAAAGCAGAACAAGGACTCACCAAAAAAAGGGGGAGCAAAAGCTGCCCACACGGTTCAAAACAAAGAGAACCAAAGACAACAATAGACTTCTGCAAACTATCAGTATAAAACCGTTAGTGCAACAAGAAAAAGAGATTACTCATGGTGGTTGAAAGACAACGATTTTCCACTTGAGCATAAAGTATTGAAGATTGATACCGATGAAAGGTGGTTGCTTGTGAAGCCAATAAGCAATGGTGAATTTGATTTTTTGAATAAGCTTGTTGTTGTCGATTGATTTGTTGTTGAAGGCGCGTTGGTTTCTTTCTATCCATAAGTTCCAAAGAATCGCTGCCGGTAGTGAGTTGATGACGAGGGATTTTCTGGTTTTGCTCTTGGAGTGAGGCCAAGAATGAAGAGCAATATCGATGGAGGGAGGGATGATCCACACAAGACCAAATTCCTGAATGAAGGAGAACCATACCTTGCTCGCATACGGGCAGTGAAGAAGCATATGAGTTGCAGATTCAGCATCATTTATACATAAGTAACAATGATTTACCCAAACTTTCCAATGTCTTTTTACAAGCTTGTCTTGAGTTAAAATCTTCTCTTTTGCAGCCAACCACATGAAAAAACTAACTTTAGATGGCCAAAGCTTGGACCAAATCTTCTTGGCTGGTACTTGAATACGTTCTTCACGAGTGTTGTTGAGTTGAACAAGCCAATTATAACATTTTTTCACAGAGAAGCTACCTACAGAATCTTTCTCCATCCAAACCCTTGTATCTGCAACGTTAGTAAAGACAATATTGTTCTCCTCCAAAACAAAGAGAAGACTAGCAACGCTATTGATAACGTGATCCTGAATTCTTCTAGAGATGCCCAGGCACCAACTTTGATTGGAATTATTGTACATTTGAGCAATGGAATAATCCTTGTACGTTGATACCTCGAAAGCAAGAGGGAACTGTTCTGCGAGTGTTGTTTTACCAATCCAAATGTGATGCCAGAAACTGATTCTTTCGCCATTGCCAAGGATAAATTTACAATTGGAGTTGAAATCTGGACTTAGCTGATGAATAGCTCTCCAAATTCCACATCCATAAGCCTGATTAGGAGGTTTAGAATTCCATTCAAACAAATCAGTACCATACTTTTGAGTGATCAGTTGTTTCCATAAAGGGTTATCATCTTCACCGAACTTCCATAACCATTTCATAAGAAGAGCAATGTTCATGAGGCGCAAATTTTTAATACCCAGACCTCCTTGATCTTTTGGTTTAACGATAACATCCCAGGCCACAAGATGATACTTCCTGTTCTCATCGCCTCCATCCCACAAAAAGTTTCGCATGATTTTTTCTAACTTCTTAATAATGTGAACGGGAGCTAAGAAGAGAGAAAACATATAAATTGGCATAGCAGAAAGAACATGTTGAATGAGAGTGAGCTTACCACCACGAGAAAGATCCTTGGCAATCCATCCTGGTAGTCGAGATTCCATTTTTTCAATGACAACATTCCATTTGTTAACAGACCTGTAAGATTCACCTAAAGGGAGACCAAGATATTTAGTTGGCAACACAACTGTTTTACACCCTAAAAATTCGGCACAATTATTCAAGTTCTGGACGTCTCCAACTGCCATCAATGAAGTTTTGTGAAAATTGATTTTAAGACCAGAAATGACTTCAAACCAAATAAGAATGTTGCGCAAGTGAAGAATGCTATTTGGGTCGTCGTTTATGAAGATTAAGGTGTCGTCGGCAAACTGAAGATGGGTTAAAATTGATCCACCTGGGGTCACTTCAAGACCTTGTATCCATCCTATTTGAGCCGCTTTGGCAAACAGCAAGTTGAGAGATTCAGCCACCACAAGAAATAAAAAGGGAGACAGAGGATCCCCTTGGCGAAGGCCCTTAGAGCTTTTGAATCTTCCATTCGAAGAACCGTTGATTAACACAGAAAAATGAACATACGAAATCGCAGCTTCAATCCACTTTCTCCATTTGATACCAAACCCCATTCTTTTAAGCACATAATCTATGAACGACCACGCCACATTGTCGTAAGCTTTTTGAAAATCTATTTTGCACAGAATGCCATTTTGATTATTACTTTGCACAGAATTGATGCATTCATTTGCCACAATGGCACCATCCATAATTTGCCTACCTTGCACGTAGGCGGACTGTTGGAAGCTAATGATTTGAGGGAGCACTGACTTCAATCTTGTAGCTATGACCTTCGAAATAATTTTGTTCACACTGCTCATAAGACTAATGGGTCTGAAGTCAGAAATCAACTCAAGATCTTGAACCTTCGGAATGAGCACAAGAAAAGTTGACTTAAGGCGCCAATCGATAACCTTGTTGTAAAACAGCTCGTCCATTACCTTCATAATATCGCTCTTCATAAAATCCCAACAAAGAGAGATCACAAAAATTGGCATGCCGTCAGGACCGGGCGCTTTTTCCTGACCCAACTCTGAAACAGCTTGTTTAACTTCACTTTCTTCAAACTTGGTTTCAATTCTATTTGCCTCGATGTTGGAGATAGCTGGGAAGGGCAACCCGTCCAACTGGGGTCTGGAGTGCATTTCTTCATTAAATAAATTTTGATAATAACTTACTAGCTCCTTTTTGATGAGAGGTTTGTCTGTAGTCATAACCCCGTTGATTTTAAGTTGAGAAAAACTCTTGTTTCTTTGGTTAAAAGAAGCAAACTTGTGGAATATACGAGTATTATTTTCATGTTCCTCAACCCAATTGATACCGGTTCTTTGCTTCCAAAAATCGCTATGCATCTTGGCTAGCCTTTTAAAATCAGCAGCAGCAATAACTTGGTCTTCCAACAACTGCGGATTTTGAGGGTCTACAGAAAGTTGTGCATCAATGCCTTGAATGGTTATAAGATTTGCCTGTACAAGCCTTTCGATTTTGCCGAAAACCTCCTTGTTCCAGACTTTCAGCTTCTCTTTAAGAGCTTGCATTTTCTTAGCCAAAATAAAGCCAGGAGAACCACTGAATGAGAATGATAACCACCACGTTTTCATAAGATTCAGAAGCGACTCGTCGTGCAACCACATTTTCTCAAATCTGCAAGGACATGGACCCCAACCTTCTTCCTCTGTAGAGAGCATGATAGGGGTGTGGTCAGAGAAAGGTTTAGGCAGAGAGGATTGTTCAATCCTAAGAAAGTGATCCTCCCATTGAGAACAAACAAGGAACCTATCAATTTTACTCCAAGAATTATTTCTGCACCAAGTAAAATGACTGCCTACAAGAGGTAAATCAATGAGCTGATGGTTTTGCACAAGAGAAGCAAAGCTGCGCATAGATCTGGTTATAACTTGAGACCCTGATCTTTCATAGGTAAACCTGGTTGAATTGAAATCTCCGGAGAGAACCCATGGATCATCCCATAAATTACGAATATCACCAAGTTCTTCCCAAAACTGATCCTTTTGAAAATTCAGAACTGGACCGTACACAGAAGTAAGAACCCAAACAAAGTCATCATTAACATAATTGCACCTAATGGAGATGGAAAAGGCCCCTAGAAGAGAGTCAATCACATTGAGTTTATTGCTGTTCCAAATGATAATGATACCACCAGCCTGCCCATTAGAGTCAAGGGCAATCCAATTGAAATTATTAGCACCCCACATTTGTTTAACTTGATTTCTCTGCCAACCTTGAACATGGGTTTCCTGCAAACAAATGATATCTGGCTTCCAAAGTCTGATGAGAACTTTTAAGTTTTCCCTCTTACCACTATCTGCTAACCCATTGACATTCCAAGTTATTATTTTTGTCTTCATGGATCAATTAGATTAACTGATGCAATCACCTCAGCAGACTCATTATCTAAATCGAAATCAGACTGTATGTGCTCTCCCAATAGAGCGAATCTATTATGGGCAGTTGAATTTTGCAAAAGCATGTTCAATTGAACAGTTTCATCATGGGAGATTCCTAACATAGGTGCTGCTTGCTTGAAATTATTTACTAAGACTTGTAAATCTTGAATAACATCATCCTTAAGCAAATTATTAAGCTCACAAACCTGACTTTCCTGGTTAGATATCGCCATTATTTGTTCAGGAGATGAAGTTTCTGGTGGAGATTGAGTTCTTTCCGAAGTAGAAAGGGGCTGAGTGGAATCCGTAGACAAAAAAGAATCCTGAGAAAAAGCTGGATCAATATGAATGGGCCTATCCACTATACTTATTTCAGCATCATTTATAGTTCTGTGGGCCTTCCTGGTCACTGTACTATTGATGCAAATCGGGTCAACATTGGCTCTCGGGTTTAACCACCCATTTTGCTGTGGCGCCTTTTCAGCCATCAAATCCAAATTTGAATTTTCATTGGCATTTAATGCTGGTGGTTGAGAACTTGGCGTGAATTCAGAAAAAAGCAACTCATTCACTACTTGTACAGAGCTAAAAATTGTACTTCTCTCAGAAGCATTAACGTCTCTTGGAGAAAACAAAAGCATATCCTCTTCTAACCCCAAGTTAACTGAAGAATTACCTCCCATACCATTCTTATTTGCTTGATGAATTGTGAAACCGCCGGAAGCTACTTCTGCCGGAGAATATGAAGGACCTTTGTTTGGAAGAGACTCAAAATAATCTTTGGTCTGAACCACTTTGAACTCAGATGTATCAATAAGGTTAACATCATCGATTATCTCCCCTGCAACAGCAAAAGAGTACCTATCCATATGTAACATTTTGAAGTCTACTTGAGCATGAACAGGTCCAGCAACTTGAATAAAAATGGCTGAATAATCTTTACCGGATAAAGAATTATGATGAGTAGAAATATGACCTCCCCATAATTTACCTAATTTTCTGAAAGTTTTAAGATTCCAAATATGGAGAGGAACCCCGTAGATAGCTAACCAAATAGGATCAGGACATTTTTCCCCTAATGCACTTAAGCTATTAGCCGATGGAGACCATTCGAAAACTCTAACTCTGATGTTATGAGACACCCATTCCTTTTTAGCTAAAATTTCCTGCTTTCTTTTAAGAGAATCCACAAAGAATAAGGCCTTGAAAGAAGAAAGTGGTGATAAAGAAACAGAACCTGGTAATTTGAGTGAGGATTTCAACATGTTGGCAATGTCGGTCCAAGAATTATTTGGATTATCTGTTTCGCAAATGATTGCGCCCTCCCATCTATTTTGAATGAGATCTCTTTGAACTGGTTGTTTTCTTTGAAAGGGTTGTTCTTTTTGAATGGCAAGTGGAGTTGATTGCTGAGGTGATTGATTGTTTGGGATTGCCAAAGCTAAGCAGAATTTCATGGCTTCTGCAAGCTCCGTCCAGCCCCTACCGTCACCTCCTGCCGGAAAAAAACAAACTTGTGCCGGATCCCTTTTAGATGCAAATCTTGTTAGTTTAAGCATCTCTCCACCAGCAAAAAAATTTCGAACAAGTGAAAGCTTATCTTTGCTATAACTCCAATAAGTAGGTTTCTCTCTTAACGATGGAGCTTCTTGTTCTAGAATAGAAACAATCCAGTTCATAGCCCCTGTTGAAATGACAAATTCCTTAAAGCCCACCCTGATTTCCTTAACTGAAGCTGCAATATTCCCATCTTGTTTGAATTTAGCTAACTCGAAGGACCTTTTTCCTATTGAAACACATTGTATGGTTCTTTGTGATTGAATATTGTTGTTGTTGATGCCCTGAGATGATGTACTTCCGGTTACGATTCTTGACCATGTTGTTGCTTGTTGATTCTGTTGAAATCCCCCCATCATAGAGATCGCCGGAACTACCTTGAGACGATGCTGGAAATCGCCAGGAGAGAGACGCTCGCCAGGAGAGAGAAACTTTTTTCTTAATTATGCATAACATATATAGTTAGTAATCAACCAAGTATGGGTGGTACTTCTCCTTGTGCATCTTGCAAGCTGTTGAGACGACGCTGTGCCAAAGATTGTGTTTTTGCCCCTTACTTCCCTTCCGATGATCCTCATAAGTTTGCCATTGTCCATAAGGTCTTTGGAGCTAGCAATGTCAGCAAGATGTTGCAGGTATATACACAAAAATCTAACATCTATACGTTTCACTTTTGAAATGTAATAATGTAGGGTATTAGCTTGATTCCAGTGGCCGAAACTCGTCTACACATCAGTTTTGATTTTGTTTTGTAGATTGACTTATGAATCACTATTAATCAATTTTTTCGTTGTAGGAGCTCCCACTACAACAGAGAGGGGATGCAGTGAGCAGTCTAGTATTCGAAGCAAATGCAAGAGTTCGAGACCCAGTTTATGGATGCGTTGGAGCAATCTCATACTTACAAATCCAAGTCTCACAGCTGCAAATGCAACTAGCAGTTGCTCAAGCTGAGATTCTTTGTATTCAGATGCAACCCTCAGAATCAAATATGTCTACTCATCATCATCAGCTGCAGTTAGATACTCTTAATCATCATCTTACTCATTTCTCATCAGATATCGAGAAATCAGCACTGCTTAATCTTCAGAACCATTCTAATAACCTCAACATCAACAGTCTACTCCCTTCTCAGTATCTCAACTTTGCTTCTTCTAATAACAGTAATGTAATTCACCAAGACCCTCTAAAAAGAGAGTCTCTTTGGACATGATATGTAGTAGTACTTTAGTTTGATGATGTTTAATGGAAAATTATGTTTATCAAAATGAGTATCTCGGAGTTTTGGCTTTGGTACCTAATTTTATCTCTAGAGTACGGCATAACCCCAACAATGTTAGTAGAGAATAGATTAAATATGCAAGGTCAACTAAACCATGTGAAACAAAAAAGATTGAGTATACAAGGGTTTTGTGTAAGTTGATAGATTAAAAAACAAAACAAAGATCATCTAGTTGATTAACGCGTGGAGACAAGGGGCGGTGCACATACATGTACATGTCCTCTGATCTCACTACCCCTATCTGTATGTATATATTTCTTCTACTTGGGGGATGACTTTTCTTGATCATGAACGTGGTGATGGAAAAGGGAAGTGAAGCACAAGGAAGTTTAATGGTGGGAACTTGGAAGTTCATAACGAAACAACACCCATCGTTGTACTTTTCGTCCGTCTCAGAAAAAATAACATATATGCACAAATAAAAATAGACGAAGGGAGTATAAGTGTATTAGTTAGGAGATGTGGTGATTAAATGAGGACTGTAGTGGTAAAAGAATTGTCATGTTTTTCTGTAGAACACAATAACGATTTAGTGTAGGTCCAAGAAAGTCGTCATTATTTTTACTTTTTATTATGATGACTTTTTTATCATCACAGTTTCCATTTAATCAGCACAGCCTCAAACAAACCAGGTTATTACACCGTCAGACGAGAAAGTGTAACAGTAGACGTGCAACCCACCTTCTAACTGCTTAGAAGGTAAGCTTGAAAAATCTGTCCTATGCCGACGAATGCAAACCCCTGACATGCACTTTGTTTGAATATATGTTAATTAATGAACATTAAGTCATTAAGATACAGTATTATTGATTAAGATCTAGTTAGCTAGGTAGTAGTAAAACAAAAGAAAACCCCTGACATAAGATTCTTCTATATGTACATGATCTTCTTTTGATGATGAAAGACATTTAGTAGGTCAAACACATTAGGTAGCTTTCTATACTCCCAGTGTCTGATTTTCTTACTCATGAATTAGTAGTAATAATTAATAAGCTTATGAATACTTAATCACTTTATGTAAGATTCCGAGCTTTGGGTCTTGTGTTTCTGAGAGATCATGTTATCGATATATTTTTTGTCTTGTCGCAGAATAATACTTGTGTCTGCATGATGCATGGGTCCTCTTTCACCTTCTTCTTCTTTTCTTCAAGAACAAATATTCAACTCAAAAAAATTCAAAAATCAAAATCAGACATGTTGATGAATATTAGGAAATATTGGAAGGTTTGGTGAAAACAAAAGAAAAAAAAGAAGCAATGTAGTGATGAAATAGAAGGGTTAACTTTTGATGAGATGAAGCTTCTTACAATGTGGGGATTTGAGAGTGAGTTTTGGAAGTATAAGGAGGGATGGGGGATATTGTCGAACAATCTTGATATCTGGTATACTTTTCTCTCTAATTTCCATGGTACCAAAGTTAAGAAGATGAGAACCCTAGACATATTTTGAGTCTTTTTAGGGCTCGAGGAATGTAAAAACTTCTACTTCCAAAGTTTTACAGGAAAAAGTTTGGCTCTTTCTTCTAGTTTGCTTCAAAAAAACATGCCCTCATTACGAGACTTTCACTTATAATCTTCTTACACTTCATTTACACCTCCCCCAAACGTAGAGAATCCTGCATCTGGTGATATAAATGGTATGTTTTCAACCGTTTATTTTTTCAAAGGAGCTTATACTCAATTTTCTTTGGAAACATTTCGGTTCAAGAAATGATTAGGAAGTGAATATAGAACCTAATTAAATTTGGCCCCACGCGTGTGTAGTTGGCCCCATGAAAGATGAGTTGTTATGGGATGTCTTCATGGGGATGGAATATACTAGATTACCCTTCACTACTAATTAATCATACTAACTAATCCCACCCCAAATAGTAAACTAAACCTTAATCCAAAAACCCTAGAATATTTAAACCCAAAAACTTTCCAAAACCAAAATCATTTCACTCTCAAAACAAAAACAAAAACAAAAACAAAAATTTCGAATCCGCCCACTCGAGAATCAAGCCGGAAACTTCGTCAAAGGTGTGTAATCTTATCTCAATCGTTTTTAGTGTGTTAGTTGCTTATTATACGTGATTTGTTGCATGAAACTCTGATTTTTCGGCAATTTTTTCGGCTGATAATACCAGAATCGTTGGATCCGAAACAACATATCCAACGATTGTTCATCTTCACTAGCAACAATCGTTTTCTGTTTTATCACATATATACCGATTATGTTTTTAATATGAACAAACGTTAGATGTAGTGATATATATGAACCGATTATTGATCATCAGCACTTCATGTAAAATTCAATTCAAGTTACGTAGTTTTGTAATCGGTGGATAACTGCCTATAGATTGAACGATTATGTTTTTTAAGAAGAATAAACGTTAGATGTAGTGATATATATGAACCGATTATTGATGACCTCATCAGTTCAGTTACGTGGCTTAATACATAGAGTAATCGGTTTATTATATATAATATTTCCACCGATTGTTTGATTATCGGCGTAGGTTGTTTACTATATGTACCGACTGTTTTGATGGGTTTAATCGGTTTATGCAAAACACTATGTCCACCGATTCTGTAGTCATACACAGTTTGTCGTTTTATATTATATATGTTATTCAACGATTGTGCATGTTGCTTTTGATAATCGGTTTACAATGTTTAAAATATATGCCGATTTGGTGCTACAGAAATGGACGATGAGAGGATCAAACCCCGAGATCTGGAAAGTGTGCGACAAGTCAAACGTACTCCATGTCATGAGACGTTTCTGGAAGAGTGTGTTCGTCTCGTCAAGCATTTGGCTGTGGTGGAAATTCACGAGCTGATTGACTATTGTACTGAAAGGCTTGAGAAGATCGAGGAGTTCCGCAAAGAGGAGGCTGACTGGAAGGAAATGGAGAAGGCTGTGAAGCTGCGTGAAGAACTGGATGCTGCAGATGAAGCTAGTAAGGCTGCTGCTGCCGCTGCCACCGCTAGTGTTGCTGCTGCCAGGTTTGCTGCCGCCTTTGCTGCTGCTGAAGATGATCTCGACCATCCTCCTGGTTTCCCAGCAAAGCGCCGTCGTTAGATACTTGTGGTGATGATCATTAATTGTCTAAGTAGTTAGAACTTTAGATGGTTTAAAGACTCGTTTGTTTGGTTTAAAAACTTGTTCTTGTTCTTGTTTTAAGACATGTTGTTTGGATCACGTGTTTCAGTTTAAGACTTGATCTATGGATGAATGTTATGTTCTACTACTTACTTCTTCTGTCTGCGTAAATCGGTTTACCATTAAGAATTTATACGCCGATCGCTTTTACTTGAAATTGGATTTTCCCACTCAAACTTCACAATCGGCGTATATATATAAATTTTGTGACCGATTAATTTTACTTGAAATTGGTTTTTTCCTGTAACTTCACAATCGGCGTATATATATTAATTTTGTGAACGATTTAGGTGACTTGGAAATAAATTTCTCCTGTAACTTCTTAATCGGCGTATAAATATATATACATTCACCGATTTTGTACATTTGAATTTTCCTTTTTTATGTTTGTGTAAAATCGGCAGATGACTCTATTTGTAAAAACCGATTAAGGCCGATTATCAGGATTATACCTGATAATCGGCCTTGTATAAGTTAAATATACGCCGAATGTATAGCACAGAACTTTCAAACATACTAATGTTAAACCGAAACACTTTCATACATACATTAATCATTGTTCAAAATGCAAAATACAACATATAAAAGCTCCAAAATAAGACAATCCCTTCACAAAACTAAACTTAATACTAGGCCAGGTCTACCACATATGGATCCAAGTCAACCATTACACGCTCCTTTGGGTCATTCCCGGATAATTCATTCCATCGTTTCATGTTAGGCTCGTATTTCTCCAACCATTTTGCAGAATCATTGTTGGTGAACCCCGGCCAATAAGAAAACCTACAAAGCGGAGGTAATGGACAATCTTCTTTTAACCTTAGACCGATAAAATGGATCTTGTTGATGTTGACTATAACAATTCTTCTATCCCTTAGCGCTCCACCGCACCTTGCTTCCTTTGGTGTGAATGTCATATTTGTGCCCTCACCAAAGTAATGAACAACGCAAATAAGAGCATCCGCCAAGAGATGCCCACATTGGGGAATCAACATCCAATGCCTACGCAAAGTTGGTGCTCCCCTCTCCGGGCCTTGTATGCGAGTAACCAAGTTCCTAAAACGTTCTTCTTTTTCTTCCTTGTTTCCTTCCAACATCATCGAAATATAGAACTCCTTGTGTTGCACTAGTTTCACGGCCATCTTCTCCCTTAAATATTGGCATTGAGTTAGCTCACCCGCCAATCCCATATGCCCTATTTGCTCCGAAGCAACATGGAAACCACAATCTCCATCATCATCGACGTCGTCGGTGGATAATACGAAAGGACAGATGATTTGTGGTAGATGGTCAAAGTACTCCGTGAATATTGTGTAAAAGGTTCTATGAGGCCTTCCAAGTGCATCCCTTGGAGTCTTTCGATCGCCAAGTGCGGATCTTAGAGTCACCACTTCACAATCTCCCCTTTCTTGATTCATGGAACCCATTTGCCTTGCTTGTTGCTTGAGTCTCTGTCTTGTGCTTGTGCTAGCTTCACTCCCTTGCGAAAAAACTTTGGACCATTTGAACGTACATCTTCCCCACATGGTTTAGTCCCTTGCGAAAGAAATTTGGGAGCCTTTGCCTTCACATTTTGCCCACTCGCACGTCTCTTTTTCATTGACTCCCTAGGCTCGTCTTCTTTGTACCTTGCCTCCGCATATGCATGTTGTGAAGGGTCACACCTTGTGGAGTCATCGTCTCTTTGGCCTCTGAGGTAATCATTCAATTCTTGCCTCTCCTTGCTTCTATCCATGTTGGTAGGAGGCCTCCCTACGGACTTTTGTACCATTGGCTCCTCGATGGCAGGTTTCTTGTGGGGGTGTTGTACGAGTTCCAAATCGTGTATCAAACATTGTTTTTGCACCTTGTTCTTGTAGGGGTAGCTTGCGACCATGGCTTTCACAATTTCCAAATCTAGAAGAGATTGATTCTCGGGAGCCGTAATTGGATTAGGTGTGAAAGAGAGTTGCCTCCAAAACGGATCAATGGCCTCAAGTGGTATTTCCCCCGGGTAATCCGCAATCATGTGGCGACAAGGGATCCCAAGGGCCGTCATTGTCAAACATGAACATTTACCCCTACATCTTTTACGCCCTCTTGCCTCGTACTTCCTGTAGTATGCCAAATCTGTCATCATATAGTTTATTGCCCAATGCGACACCCTATAGAGAATACCCTTAAGCTTGTACCAATCTTCACATTTATCGTTCTCATAAATCTTCATGCTCTTGCACCTGCTGTCTTCCATTTGGCACTTGATCTTAGTGATATCATCATTTGTGTAGACATGGATAGCTTTTTGAACCGTAACCACATTGTTAACACACCCATGAAGTAGCTTTTTCAAACGGCCATGACATCCCTCCGCTATACTTGTTGCCTCATTCTTGTAATGCCTATATTGGTAGGTATACACATACACAAATTTTTCTTTGTAAGGCCCCAACAATTGTTCCGTACAATAATCCACCGCCTTTTTGGCAACCTCACTCCAAGTAGCTATGATGGACGCCAACATGCATCCATACTATGTAATAGTCATCGAATGTACCACGTTATCCCAATCACGTCGAAACTCCAACCATTTAATTCCAGCCTTAATATATTCGGCATCGGCTATCTTCTTCTCTTCCGCTTTTTGTTCCTCCGTTAGTTTGCTAACACGCTCTTCTTCTAATATGTCACGCTGAATGCCTCTAGGTTTCTTAGGCTTTTGAATATGATGCCTACAATTCGTCTTGATATTGCATTGTATGTGCCATGTACAAAGAAAATGTTGAGCTTCCGGGAAAACAACCTCTATGGCGTTCATTAGTGCTTTATCCTTATCCGTTATTATAATCTTTGGAGCTTGACCGGGTAAGTAAAGATTCTTCAAAGTTTCTAAAAACCATTCATAACTCACTTCGTTCTCCTTATCCATAAAACCCCAACCTATCGTGAAAGTTTGTTTATCCGATGTGTGGCAGGTAATGTTCATCAATGGCATATTGTACTTATTCTTCTTATAAGTACAGTCAATGAACAAAATTGGATAGAAGCATCGAGCCAATTCGATCATATCCGGATGCGCCAAGAAAATACGTTGCACTTTGTCATCAACGACTTGCTTCCTCATTTTGTAGTTGTGTTTCTCGACTAGCCATTCACATTGTTCCATAATCTCTCTACTATTCCATGACCCTTTTCTTTGTGCGGCTCTTTCAGTATAAATTTGCCTCAAAATAGACAAGTTCCCTGGATCATCCACCTTTATCGCCCTTAGGATATCGATTGGCCGGCTTGCAATCATCGACCTCACCTTTTCCTTCTCATGGGGTTTCAACCCACAAACGGAAGAGTGTCCAATAAGAGAATGAGGAGTATCATGGTTGTGATGACCGTTCTCAACCCTACGTAGGAAATACCCTCTTAAACGGCTGTGACCTACTACGATCTTGAATGGGCAATGACACTTCCTTGATTTACATTTATACTCACACTTCTCACTCTTTTTCACATATGGTTTAGACTTGCTCCAATGACTTGTTGGGGCGCCACTTCGTTCGCAAACAATTTCCAAGCGATTTATGTTTGAACGTTTGCCAAACACTGGACCTTGGTTCAGCTTCTTGCCTTTATCTACGAACCAAGCCTTTGCTTCCTTCTTAGTGTTCCATGTCTTCACGGAGAAAACCAAAAAGCAATTAGATCACTATACTTATAGAAATTGTTTTCAAATGAAGGATGAAAAATCAAGATTATGTTGTTGCATACCAAGTCGGTTTGATAGTGGGCAGAAGTATCAGGCAGTAGCTTAGACACGGCTTCGGGTTGATCTTCGAGCCGTACAACAATCTACAAAATTGGAGAAGGAAGTTAGATACCAAAATCGTCTCATAAATACAACGATAAGCACCGATTATATACAATCGGCAAATACTAAACTGAATATGAGCCGACTAGAGTTACGAAGAGATTGAAAGCCTCCTGTACTCTACAATCGGCACATACAAAACTGAATATGAGCCGATTAAAGTTCGACGAAATTCTAGGTCTCTTGTACTCTAAAATCGGCACATACAAAACTGAATATGAGCCTATTAAAGTTCAAAGAAATTCTAGGTCTCCTGTACTCTACAATCGGCTTATATGTTTGCCAACAACCGACGATTAAGAACTTGATCATTTTCTTGAAGAAAATATCAATGTTTTAATCGGCGGTTAGATAGGATATGACAAGCCGATTCTGGTTCTGCAAACCAAGCTTCCATTAAAAAACCAGAATCGTTGTTTATAATTCGTATCTTTAAACGATTGTTGTTACTACTGAACAACAAGCGTTTGATAATCTGTTGATCATACAACGATTCTGGGTATCGAAGGCTAAACCCGTGGAAAAAATTTGATGTTTTTTCCATTCCAAAAAGATTTTAAGCTGCATTTCAAGCTAAACAAACACCATTCGAGTTGCGTAACACCTATACCTCATTATTTTGAGGAACTTCATGATAATAATCATCATTTCCCTCCCTCTCGAGCTCCTCACGTAGGCGTTGGTTGTGAATGTATTCTTGCTCCCTCACATAATCAAGATCAAACTCGTTTGGTGATTCATCAACATCTTCATCACTACTAGAGGCTTCATCATCGATGTATTCTTTCACCATTTTCTCAAAAACCCTAGTTTTTCAAACTTTTCCAACTTTTTTCTCTCCTTCTTCTCTACAACTATTTTCCCACTCAAATGATTTTCTACTCACTATATAACTTACCTTTAATCAAACTAACTTAACTATATACAGAATTAACTAACTAATCAACTAATTAGCAACTAATTGAGAAAGGGTAAAATAGTTATCTTTTATAAGGGGTTTTCCGATTTTGCTATATAACAACCGCCGGGATTATTTTTTCATGGGGCCAAATACTAACGTATGGGGCCAAATTTAGGTAGGATATAGAAACATGTTCACGTGCATCCCATAACGACTCAAAAGTAATCTTAAGCTAAAGTCTATTTTTGAAGCAAGGCCAAAAGTTGACATAGCTTCCTTCATATATTAAAATGTTTTTGGTCTGTATCTTATAATTTCCAATCTTTAGCTGATGTATTTTGACCTTTAAGTGCAGTGGTAAGTACATTTAAGATCCAAAACAGTATGTCGGCAGGTGATAATATAATGCCCCCAATTTCAAATATATCGTTTTGACAAGGAGAGCTGACGGAAGAAAAAAATGCCCTCTGGCTCTAATTTGCTTTTTTTTAAGTCATGAATTTCTCCTATCACCAATGTTGAAATCAGAACATAATGTTGCATGTAGGTCTGTGGACTTTTGAAATGCTTAAGAAATAGATGTATGCTTACAACTAGAATACGCGTCTAAAAAAATGGAAATAAGCGAATAGGGAAAAAGCCTGGTTTGTTTGGAGGCTGTGGTGAATCTGGCGATTAAATGGAGACTGTGGTGATAAAAAATCATCACACTAAATAATGACGATTTTTTTGGAGTCGTCACAGTAAAAAGCAAAAACAATGACGACTTTTTAACCACCACAGTCTCCATTTAATCACCACAGACAGGGGCGAGTGTAGCCCCCACTTGCCCAATTTTTTTTAAGGGGTATTGGTCAATTTTTTCGGAAAACCCCCTAAAATTGATCTTTTATTCATATTTGCCCCCACTAAAAGAAAATTTTGATTTTGCCCCTTGTGATCTTAGAATCCTGGCCTCGCCCCTGACCACAGACCCAAATAAAACAGGGGAAAAAGACTTGTGAAGTCAGTTATCAAGGGGTCAATTCCCCTGAACTGATCTTGCTCTGCCTGTGTTTCACATTCAGTGATGGTATCGTTTGGACTTGTAATACAACTGCGTACGCATTCTCTTGGCATGCATATCCTTGGTGTTCTGGGCCTTCTGGCAAAGCGTGAAACCAAATCTGGTGAGGTTTTTATGTTGGTCGAAAAATTAACAAGGAAATCTTTATTCATTTAAACTAAAATTGGTAACAGGAATGTAAAGTGGGATTAGCTTTTTCCATGATGGAAATCTCTGAAATCTAAGGTATCTCTCTTTGGTTCACCATTGTCATTTCGTTTGTGCCACTCTCGATGGAGCTGTAACTTGTAGCTCCTTGTTCAAGCGGCCACCACATTAGTCTGCCTGCTACTGCATTTGCTCTGGAGTTGATATGGACTATCTTCTCTGCCATATCGCTCGGAAACACTTCTCTGATCCAATTCTCTTTCTCACGGACCAGCTTCACTGATGAGTAACCGTGACGTTTATTGAACCCGCAGCTCATGAATCTCTTCATTGCCATTATCACTTTTAAGATGGTTTTCCAAATCCAACATTCACCTCCCCACTTCTGAATTTCAAAGACAGTTGTGTTTGCACAGGATTTTACCTTTAAACTCCAAGACTGAACTGATGCACCAGAGTTCTGTTTTGGGCACCATCCTGATTCCGAGAGAAGGGCAATACAGGGCTCATTGGTCTTACCATTAATCCCAGGAACCCCTTCATGACAAGTAGAGAAATTTTTATTAGCAGCAATTTTAAAGAATTGGCAATCTTACAATTATTTGGAGTAGACTATATTTTCTTTTGATGCGTATAAAACGCACGCTCTCTGTATGCGTATATACATATATGTATACCGAGAAAGATAAATTTATCAACCTTCAACTTTCAATAGAAATGCAGGACAAGAGTTTAACTCTTGGAAAGACCCATCCACTCCCCAGGCTTGGATGACAAATTTGAGACTTGAGACATCTGCAGAAACCTTGAGACTGGAGACATAGTAGGCCTGGACTGCTGCCACCCCAAGATACTCTTTCTTTACTTCAACCTCCTCCATCTTTCCTTCCACAGTTTTTTCCGTTATTTCGCTCACATAGATATTGTACTTCGAGAGCTGAAAACCATGCTCGCCCGCCAATGTCCAAGATAGCCTGAAGTTCAAACTCTTGCTATCGTTGGAGCTTGATTTGCTCCAAGAGACAAATTTACCTTTGGTCACCCATGAAGTGGATTTTGGAAAAGTCAATTTCTGTTCTGAAGTTTTAATGGTGATGTGACCTAGTGATGCAGAATACCCTGATGAGGCACTAGTCAGCTGAGTGTCTGTTGATTTATCATCTTCCTCTAATTTTAATTGACTAGACTTATGCTTTGTTCTGTAGCAGACCATGAAAATTTCTCTTAATGTGTAGCCATTCATCTCAATGCTGCTCTCTTGTATGACCCAACCTGGAACCGCCTGAGCATCTGCTTCCAGATTTGTAACTTCACGCGGCATAATAACTTTGTCAAACTTGCTTGCAAATTGATTCATGGTTATTAAGGTATCTCCTGGGGAAGCAAGAAGAACTGATTTCGTCTCATTTGTGTCATGAGAGAATACAAGGGAGACGCCCACTTTCGAGTTCCCATGTGATCTCACCTGCATTGATATGTAAAGTCTGAAATATCATTTGCTACATTAAAAAGCAGCAAAAATTATTCTAAAAGCCACAGACTCATCATCAAAATCATTTAGTTGCTGAAAAAGAGAACAAAGTCATGAAAGAGTGAAATTCAAGTCATCATGATAGTTTAACTCAACACTAATGTTTGCATAATAACTTCAGATAGGAAACTACATATTTTCTTTAGAAAAGAGTAAAACCAGCTTACAGAGTATGTAATATGAATTGGCAGATCTCCCAGAGGTAACTTCGCTTTAAAAAGCCTTGCTTTGAAATGTGATGTGCCTTCAAGAGTTCCTTTAGCTAAGATACTCCCTCCGCCATTATAGGATGCCTCTTTGAAACTACCATAAGAAGGAAATCAAACATAAAGATGTCTTCTTTGATGAGCAATGAAACGAAAGAGACAGTAAAGACAAATATGCACGCAAGAAACTTACTCAACCGTCACTTGCATGGGGTTTAACAAGGACTCCTCAGAAATTTCAAGGACAGGCTGCAACAAGTACAAAAGGAGAAATAAGCACCACCAACCATATGGTTTGTGTAAAACATATATGACAAGTAAACAAGCAAGATAATCCCATTGAAAAGGAAAAAAACTCCAATAGATTCACACCTGAAAGGTCTGGCAAGAAATGTTACACCATGGATCCTTTGACACTTGCCGTCCATCAACCGCAAAATGATAACCATGACCCTGGAAGTATTTAATGAAGTAAATATGAAAACTCTTGGAGCTTCCTTTACTTTACCACATAGAGAAAGCATATAATAGCAGAAAAAAATACGAAGTTGCAACCTGATCAAAGTTTGAAGAGAACGGTAGAGATTTTGGGTAGCGTTGAAGTACTCCCCATGATTTCTCAACAAGTCCCCACCAACTACACATTAAGGAAAGTAGATATGTTATCTTAAAAGCTCCCAAAAGTGAGCAGGATCAAAATGATGGCTAGGCAAAACAATGAAGTATAACGTAAGTATGGATTCTTCACAAAATATGCAAAGTAAGAAGAAGCAAACATATTACAGATTTTCAGCAGTTTGGAAATTAGGTGGTTCCTTGTTTTCATAGGCCCATCCTGGAGCAAAAATGGCAGCTGACACATCGTCCTTCTTTAGCACATCAAGTGCAATATATGTCTGGTAACCACAAAGATTTGTAAGTAAAATGGTTCATGTTTAACAGAAATACTAGATAAAGCATATAAAGCTGAAAGGTCTTGGTTATAAGTGAAGAAGAAACTTCAAATCTGAGTTTAAGAAAGGAATAATGAAAGTACGAAGCAGCTATAAGACCTACAAGTTTGTAAGACAACGTACCGTCCACTGTCCACCACCAAAAGTATTCCTTCCAAAAACATCAATCCCCATATAGACATCATATTTCCTCTCACCAGCAACTTTAGCTGAAAGCTTTGGATAGTCTTCCTGCATATTAATTACAGAAACAAAGTATAAGCAGAGAAAACTGAGTAAGAAATACGATTTTAAAGGATAACAAGATGAACAGAAAACCAAATAAATTATGAACAAGGAAACATTACCTGCCATGTATAGTTTACAAAAATGCCATCACAGAGATCAAAAAAAGGTTTGTTCTTTTCATTAAGTTGATCTTGCCAGAGGAGATCACCATCTATAGTCACACTATCGTACCTGCATCACCAAGTATTGTTAAAAAAACACAAACCACAAAGCCGCTATAACAAAATTTAGTTACTGACAGCAAAGGGTTCTCTGAGCAGTCACCATATGACTAAAGATCCAGGCATGGACGTGTGCATCGTTTTTGTTAGGTGATTAACAAATTCTTTCATGTTCGGGATTTGTTTCACATCCAATTTTACTTCAATATTGATCTGCAAGTAAGTATACCACCACGTCAAAGACAGAACATTACAATAACAACAAAAAAATAGTTCCCAACAATATATTGTAGCAAGACACAATTTACCTCCCCACATGGACATGTATGGGGTTACACTAATATCTCACTACAACTTTGCAGCTACTAAGTTTCGTAAGCACTTGATACTAGAATACTAATGCTTCCTGCAAAGTGCAATTAAACCAACAAAATTACTACATACATTCATGTTTAGTCTCGAAGCTGAAACCCACTTAAAATCCGTGTCTATATTCTTCTTTCAGGACTATATTCAAACACTAGAGCTACTACTTATTATCTCATCCTTCTCAAGCTAATCCTAACCAAAAATTTTCTCAAGCATATGCAATACAATCCACAAAGCTCAAACACAAAACCTTACCAGCCAACCATCAAATCCCAATGCAACTGCAAGCTCTGATAACCTCTCCGCATACATTTGCGCGGATTCTTTCGTCGCCAAAAGCTCATTGCAAACTAGTTTCCCTTCATCCCATTCAGCTATAAATGTTCCCAGTACCTACAAAAACCAAAAATTGACACCATAACAAGAATCACACACCACATCAAGTGATCAAGACTAGTACTTATATCAGCTCCAGTTGGTCAGGCAGGGGGTTGAACTGTCCTACTGTAGGTCAGTTAGTTCAAGTCCCTGCACACTGCCCCTTCCAAAAATTCACAAATTTGAACAAATAAATCCATGGGTAGTAGTGTAAGTACCTTGACACCATGAGTATGAGCAGTATTAACCCAACAAGGAGGAGGAATGGTTACAAGATTATGTGAGAAATACACAAAGATATCCATCAAATACCAATGCCAATTTGAATAAGCTTCAGAGTTCACACCTCCTTGACACCATTTATCATCAATATAACCACCAGCCATATCATGACATACTAATACCCTCTTCCTATTTGGTAATCTCTTCTTTTTTGTGATCAACGGAACAGAGGATTTTGTTGAATGGGTAGTGAAATGATTTGTAGTAAACTCTTGATTCTAATTCTTTGAGGGTTTTGATTGGGTATGAGATTGGAACAGAGGGTTCTAATGGATTGAAGATTGGTGGATCAATTGTTACTTGATTTGATGATTCTGATGATTCTGATGCTCTGTTTTGGAGGAGGAGTGAATCCATGGTGGTTCTGAGTGAATTTTGGATGGAGAGAATGAGATTTCTTGTGGAAATTAGGGTTTCGCGTTTTATAAGTGTGAGAAGAAGTCGTCTCATTGATTTGCTGATGATGAATTGATGATCATATAATTCTAGAAAGTCTCAGTCTTTTGTTTATTGTTGTTTTGTTTAATACTCCTTAAAGTACTAAATCATGAAACTGTCGGTGTTTCTTACTGTTACTGCTCTTATCTCTCTATGGTCCGAAAATGGCCCGGTTTTTTCGGGCCGCATTAAGCATTTTCGTTACGGGGCCTACAGTAGTACTGATTTTTGGAAATATTACAAGGGAATCATACTATTAACACCCGATTTACAATATGGTCACACTGATACAAGCTTTTTACAAAATGGTCATATTGGTGTTAATTTTATAGTTATCTCACTATTCACAGTTAATTTAGTTAGTGTTATTACCTAACTATCCCTTAGGTGAGGGTGGTGGTGAATGGTGGGTTTATAGTCAGGTGGTGGTGGTTCAATTTCATGTGGTGGAGGTTCAGGTGGTGGTTGTGGGGTCTCATGTTGTGGGTTTAGGGTTCAGGTGGTGGGGTTTCAGGAGGTGTTGGTGGGTTTCAAGTAGTGGTGAAGTGATTCAGGTTCAGGAAGTCGTGGTGGGAGTTCAGTAGGGGGTGGTTCAGGTTCAGGTGGTGGGGTTCAGGTTGTAGCGATGGGGGTTCAGGTGGTGTTGGCGGTGGTGTATATAGGAGGAAGAGAAGGGTATTACGGTAAACATTTAACACCCTTTTTTGCTTTTTGGTTAATTCGGATGGATTGTGACTATTTTGTAAAGCTTAATTTAAAGTATGATCATCTTGTTAATGTCCATAATAAAATATGACCAAAAAATAATTGACCGCCTGATTTTTTTTTTGATGTAACGTGTACAGAGATGGGTGAGTTAGGTAACCAACGGTTTAGATCACGATAGTAACATAATGGATCTTACGACTGTGTTTCGGGGAGTGAGTCAAGTCAACGACCAGATTTCAACGGAATTTTTTTTTTTTAATGGGGATTTCAACGGAATTCAATGTGTGAAAATGGATATGATATTTTTATCACCATGGAGCATGGATCACGGTGATCTGTGATCAGACAAGCGTTGCCGCATTGGCATGTTAAGAATTTTTATTTGTGCAGTGTAGAAATTAGAATGCCGAAGAAAAAAATAACAGGAAAAAAAAAGCAGGTCACAACAAGATACTTGATAAACCGTAAAATATAATTGTTGCCTATAATTGAGTAGGAGGTATGGATCGTTATTTAGACTCATGTATGCTAAATGATTCACGAGGAATGAGTGCTAGAAATAACAAATGGACCATCAAAATTAAGTGAATTTCTACTATAGATGTCTGATATATAAGGCCAATAGTGATTCATCAAAGAAAAATAATGATGAAAAAATTATACGAACTCCGTTAATATTGCTAAAGCTGAGAGGAAATAAGGCCTACAATCGAAATAGTAATTAATCTAGTTAAAATTTTAAGATGTTGGAGCAAACTGAAAGATAAGAAATTACATCAGTTTGAGCTTTGCTTTACTATAATGGTACTAGTCTAATTGTGGCTCCAAATTCATCTTATCGCCTTCCAAAGAAAAAGGTGTGGTATTATTTGGTTAATGTTGGGAAGAGGCTAAAGGTGTCAAACAATGTGGATGACTATATTAACTGTGGATCACTGACAATGTGGATCAAGCAAATAGGATTAGACCCATTCTTTCTAGGATTATTTCCCCTTTCCAATCTGCTTTCATGAAAAATAGGCAGATCACTGACAATGTAGTCATGACTCAGGAACTGATACACACAATGCACAAATTCAAAAAAAACAAAAAAGTTATAGGTCTAATGGGCTTAAAATTAGACATGAGTAAGGCTTTTGATAAAGTTAGTTGGCCTTATCTAATGAAAGTAATGGAAAAGCTAGGTTTCTCTAAGGATTGGTGTGATTTAATCTTTCAATGTATAAGCACTCCGGCCATTGCAGTTTTGTGTAATGGAGTTCCAGGGAATTTTTTCACTCCTTCTAGAGGAATACGTCAGGGGGATCCTTTATCCCCATATTTGTTTCTTCTTTGTATGGAAGGCCTAACTAGACTTTTAAAAAAAGGAGAACAAAATGGATCAATTCATGGTATTAGAGTAGCTAGAGATAGTGTACCTGTATCTCATTTGCTGTTTGCGGATGACTGTATCATCTTTGCTAGAGCCAGCCTTGCAGAAGCTAGAAATCTTTTGGCTATCCTCAACTCTTTCTGTTCGGCCTCTGGCCAAAGCATAAATTTTCAGAAATCAGGTATTTTCTTTACAAAAAAATTACCCAATAGGTTTGGAAAACTTATTATGAGTATTTTGAAAGTGCGAAAAATAAGCTCAGATGAAACCTACTTAGGAACACCAATGTTCACATCTGAGTCGAAAATTAAATGTTTCGACTCAATGGTTAAAAGATTTAAATCAAGACTTCAAAACTGGAGAGGTAGGCAGCTAACTCAAGCAGCTAGGACTATAGCAGTGAAGCATACTCTGGAGTCAATACCAATATATCAAATGGGATGTTTTAAACTCCCAGTGGAAATTACTGACCAACTCATTTCCCTACAAAGAAAATTCTGGTGGGGAAAGAAGGAAGGTAAAAGAGATCTAATCCTAAAAGCTTGGGATGCACTTTGCAAACCAACAAATTTAGGGGGTCTAGGATTTAGAGACCTAAAAGCTAACAATAAAGCTCAGCTAGGAAGGTTAGCATGGAACCTACTAGCCAACCCGGATGCTCTATGGGCGCAGTTATTAAAAGCGAAAAATTTTAGAAATTGTCCTCATGCTTTAGATGTCAAAGTAAACAAAACTGGATCATGGATTTGGACATGTATCCAGAAAGGGCTGAGTTATATTAGACCTTACTGTTTTTGGGAAATAGGTAATGGTAAAACTACTAAAATATGGGAGGATAGATGGATTCCAGGAATCTTCCCCCTTCCTGATTCTCTATCTGATAACAGACCTATCTTTGTAAGTGAGTTAATGAACCCAATAACTCTTGATTGGAACCATGAGTTAATTAGAAACCATTTTGACGATAACACTGCTAGAGCTATTAGTCATATTAAATTTAACTCTAATAATAGAGATAACATTCAATGGACTCTAGAAATGGATGGTTTTTTTACAACTAAATCTCTTTACAGAGCCTTAACAGGTTTTACGGTTTTACCTAATTCACCTTGGGATAAAATTTGGGCAATAAAGTCTGCCCCTAGAGCAAATAACTTTGTTTACAAATGTATGCAAAAAATGGTTTCATGTGCTGCTACTATTTCTAAATTCATTGATGTTCCTAACATCTGTCAGATGTGTTTAGCTGTGAATGAAACAATGGAGCATATGTTAATAGAATGTCCTTTTGCTAGGGCAATCTGGTTTACTTCAGGTTTCAGTCCTTTTCCTCCAGGAATACAAACCCCTTCTCTCCAAGATTGGATAACTGGGTGGTCAGTAGAACCCATAGGATGGCATAGTAACATAGGTTCTTGGAGTGGCTTTTGTGCAGCCATGATTTGGCACATCTGGAAAGCTAGATGTGACAAAATGTATAAAGGATTAAACCACTCCCCTTTGTCTGTTATGAAAAGAGCTGTTTCTTTTTGGGTTGATAATAATAAGCCAAAACTCAACCTAACTAGACAGCAACAAACTCAGCTATCTGTAGGGACCAAGGATTGGACTAGTCCAAAACCAAACTCAATTAAAATCAACTTGGC
>JAJJMA010219507.1:0-13438 GCA_023529015.1 Papaver nudicaule | reverse complement strand
TGCTGGTGGGGTTATCGGTACTGCACCATGATATCATCCTCTCCACCAGGATTTATAAGAGAGAACTCATGGAGAGTACATTCATCTCGTAGAATAGGTTGCATTCTGAGCTATAGAGATGTGCCTGAGTAGGCAATCGCACTACGATATTATTCTCTCCACTCGGAAGCTGTAAGGGGGGAACTCGTAGAGTTATAGAGATCTTCCTGAGTAGGCAATCGCCGCTTGGCAAGGTATAACAGAAGGAGATTTTACGATTTTATCCCTTCTCCATTTTTCACCATCTACACAACATTACTTAACCATGGACCTTAATGGGTGACCTCAATGTAGTTCTATTTGAAAACGAAAAAAAGTGTTCATACCCTTATGATAGAAATGAAGCCAACAAGTTCAACAAAATAATTGATGATTGCAATCTTATGGATCTAGGCTTCATTGGTTATCCATACACATGGTGTAACCAAAGATACCACAGAAACTACCCAGCAACTACTGAAGAAAGACTGGATAGGGGTCTAGCTAATGACCATTGGCTAAATACCTATCCAGAAACTATTATCTATCATCTCCCAATAATAGGATCTGATCACAATCCCATTCTCTTAAAAACCAATCCTGGAAAGGGGGTCCAATCCCCTTTAAATACTTTGGGAAATGGTTGAGCATCCAGATTGCCAGAGGATCATAGCCAATTCCTGGAATATGTATGTTACTGGCTCCCCAGGCTTCGCTCTTGCTAATAGGCTAAGATATGTTAAGAAAGAAAAGATATACTGGAACAAGCACAACTATGGGCTCATCTCTAACAATATCGGTAATATAAAAAGAGACCTTCACTCTGCTATCACTAATAATGTTAGAGATGATGCTAATATAAGAAATCTGAAAGATAGTCTCCATCACTGGAGTAAAATTGAAGAAGATTTTTGGAAGACTAAGAGCATGGAACATTATATCAAATTGGGAGATAAAAATACTCATTTCTTCCATAACTCTGCAAAGAGAAGGTATAGAAGAAACAGAGTGGAGAACCTTCATGTTTAACTAATCATTTCCTAAACATCTCCACTTCAGTCTCCCCTGAGATTGACAAAAACATGATTGATCTCATTCCTTTTATTATCACTATAGAGGATAACTCTACTCTAACTTCTATCCCTAACATTCAAGAGATCAAGAACACGTACAATGTTCTCTATGAAAGGAGATAAATCCCCTGGGCCTAATGGTTTCCCTCCTAACTTTTTCCAGGAACAACTGGGATGTTGTTGGACCTAATGTGGTAGACATAGTACAAACTTTTTTCAGAACTGGATTCCTTCTCAAAGAAATGAACTCGACTTTCATTTCTCTGATTCCCAAAGTTCTTAATCCCACTACCCCGGCTGAATTCAGGCCTATTGCTTTGTGTAACACCACATACAAAGTGATATCCAAAATTTTAGCTTCCAGATTAAAAAAACTTCTGCCCAAATTGATATCTCCATATCAATCTGTTTTTATCTCTAGAAGACAAATTTCTGATAACATCACAGTGGCACATGAAATTATTCATAGTATGAGGAAGTCTAAGGCTAAAGAAGGAATAATGGGTTTAAAAATAGATATGTCAAAATCATTTGACAGAGTTGAATTGCCTTTCCCTGTAGCCATTATGAAGAAAATGGGTTTTTCTGAAGAATGGTGCAACCTGATAATGCAATGTATCTCCACTGCCAGTCTTGCCATCCTTCTTAATGGTTCTCCCTGCTCTTTCTTCTCTCCAACAAGAGGAATAAGACAAGGAGATCCTCTCTCTCCATTTCTCTTCATAATCTGCATGGAAGCACTATCAAGGACCTTCCAAAATGCTGAGGAAAAGGGTCTCATTCATGGGATTAAAGTCACTAGAAAAGCTCCCTCTGTTAGTCATCTTTTGTTTGTTGATGACTGCTTAGTCTTCTGCAAAGCTACTGGCAGAGAAGCTAGAAACATCTACTTTCTCTTAGAGAACTTTGGAAAGGGTTCAGGGCAGCTGATAAACTTCACAAAATCAGGAGTCTTCTTCAGCAACAATACTGAACCCAACCAAAGGGATAGTGTCATAAATATTCTCAAGGTAAATAGTATATCCATAAAATGACAGATACCTGGGAGGGCCTTTATTCACTAACAAATCTAAAATAAAGGCTTTCCACCCCCTAGTGGCTGTTTTGAAAAACAAACTGGGCAACTGGAAAGGTAAATATCTAAATCCTGCAGCAAGATCAGTCATGATCAAAGTTGTAACCTCTACAATTGGTATATACCAAATGAGTAGTTTATCTATTCCTAAAGAAGTCACTAAAGAAATGGAAGATGCTCAGAGAGATTTCTTTTGGGATACATGCCCAGAAAAAAGAAAAAAAAAAGTTTTTTTTTATAAGAAATGAAGGGGTGTCTGCAAACCTAAGGAAATTGGAGGAATGGGGTTTCTAAATCTAAACATTTACAACAATGCCATCATCTCCAAAACAATATGGAGAATCCTTCAACACCCGGATTCCCTCTGTGCTCAGATTCTCAGTGCAAAGTATATGCCTAACTCTGATGCTATGAGCATATCTACTAAGCCAAAGAAAACTGATTCCTGGATGTGGAAAGGGATTCTTAAAGGCATTGTTAACATTCACAAAAAGGGGTTCTGGATAATTGGAAATGGTCAAAGAAAAAATATCTGGAAAGATAATTGGTTAATTGATCATCCTCCCCCCATCCAGAAAAGCCAACATGTCCCAACCAAATATTGAAAAAGTGAAAGACTTACTCAATGCTGATGGAACATGGAATATCAGCCTAATTGACACATACTTTCCAAGCAACATTGCTTTAACTATTAGCTACACTGGAACCAATCTGACAGAAGAGGACAAAGTCATTTGGCCCCTGAATAAGAATGGTGAATTTACAGTTAAATCTCTATACAAATCCCTAGTAATGGGAAATGAGAGAGAACCACAGGATAACATATGGAAGAAAATCTGGAAAATGAATCTGGCTCCTAAAATTAAGGCGTTCTTATGGAAAATGTAGCCATAATATTCTCCCCACTAATGCCAAAGCCAACAGAATCCTAGCCCACATTGATGCCTCTTGCAAACTTTGTAATGGTCATCAAGAAAATCTCACCCATTTGTTTATGGAGTGTGATTATACTATGGAGGTGTGGAAGTTTCTTTTCATAACTACTGAGGAGATGAAAGGAAATTTTTTAGAATTAAAAGTTTGGTTCCCTAACTGGTTCCACGAGAGAAGAAATATCAGAGGGGACATAAGTGGGCTGAGTTATATGCCACCATAAATTGGTACATTTGGAAAACTAGATGTACTATGGCTTTTGAAAAGAAAAAACTTCCGGCTAATTACACTACTAAAGAAATCATCAGATACATGAACAAAAGACTGGAAATTTTGGAAAACAAGGAACCAAATTACTCTTATATCTACCATGCTGCTAACAATATGAGAAACAAGGAAATTGTTTTCAGCGAAAACTGGAAAAAACCTGGCTTCCTAAACTACAACATGAGCATTGGTCTGTATAAACCCAATTTGATTCATCAAAAAGCAGGATTCAGTCTTATTGTGTTTGATTATGCAGGAGATTGTAGAGGAGCAAGAGGTACCTGCTCAAATGCCAGAACCAGTCAGGAGTTGAAAAAGGAATCTGTTGCAGCGGCTTTGAATTGGAGTTTCCACCTCAGATCGAGCATGGAGTTTGAAAGCGACGATATCGAAGTCCTGCAGCAAATGAAGAGGAAGTATGCAAGTTTAATTGACAACAAATTCAGAAGAAACCCTAATTTTGAAATTCGAATAACCAGTCCTTTGAATTATTTTGATGTTACTAGATTTATTCATTCAAATCATGTAACTAATATAGCAGCAACTAACCTAGCTTTGATCTATGGATCTACCAGAAATTCCCAAACTTGGTCTGGCGGAAACCTAGGGCTGCTTTTTTATTACCTATCTAGCTTTACTTTCAGACATGGTTCTATCGACTCCGATCATCATTCCTTTGTTAGTGATGGGGTCTACCCCTTGGGGGCGGTTTAATCCGTCTTGTATTTTTCTTTTCTGATAAAAAAGAAAAAGATCGTATCTTGTAAACGCAATTTTTGAAAAATAAATAAGAATTTTTTTTTTTTTTTAAGAACAACTTTAAAGAAGTGGCAAATATATGTGACGTGACATATGTCCCCCGTTTCCAGTCTTGCTTCTATCTCCCAATGTGGCATCCCATTCCACCACAAATTCCCTCACTTTATTATGTGTAGTCTTAATTCAGCTGTAAATTATGAACTAAATTTAAATTTACACATGATATTTGCATGTGATAATAGAATGTGCTAATTTATTTGTGAGAACGTACTATTTAATAGTAATACTCAATGAGATGAACTTCTAGTTTTTATTTGGGCCTCGCAGGAAAACAAACCTGAATAAAGAAACGACGTCCATACAAGTATGTCACTGGCACTCTATGCTCTGAAAGCATTCGAGAGAAGCGCTGTTTATGGGGCTGCACTCTTTTTCTTTGGGCTGCAGTACTAAAACAAAAAAGAGTTACTCACAGAAAAAATAGAAAACCCCAGATTCTACCATAAAATAAATTAAATTAAAAATATTTCATACTTCATCTTCTTCTTTTTTTTTTATCACCACCACCCACCACAACCGCCACTACCACTAATACTAGCACCGCCTCTACCACCGGTACCGCCGCCGCCTCCAACATAAGATCTGTAATACCACCTGGTGCCTCTGTTAACAACACCACATCAACCTCCAATACAGATACACAAGAATACAAGTGAGTGATTAATTTCTCGAGACACAGAAATATTTTCAAATTCAATGAGTGGTATAATGAAACAACCTGCGCACATTAGCGGCAGTATATTTTTACAAGATGAAAATCGTCCAAAACGAGGCTTCTTCTCTTTAGGATAACGGATTTGGGGTTTTCTTCGCATACCTACACAAGTTAGGGTTCGCCACTCACTCAAAACAAATCCATCACAATTTCCCTCTTCTTCTTCTTCCTCCTCCGTGGATCTCTACTAAGGTACTCTCTTCGTTCTATTATCCAAATTAAATTTTTTTTGTTACAAAATTTTGATTCCGATATTTACTTTCTTTACAAAATTTTAATTTAATTGATTGATGGCACTGATAATTATTAGCAATGCAAATTCATCTTCATAAAAACTAAGATTAGCTTTGTAATTGCCATTATTATTAAGATACTGAGTTTTTCATATTTTAGGTGTAGGAGAAAATCACCTAAAGATAGGTCTTCCCTCGATCTCTGTCGGCCTTTGTAACCCAATGAATTTTGTTGGTACGCTCATTTCTGATCTTCCATCATTCAAAAGAATTACTAAGACAAAGTAATGAAACAGGTGGCCGGTTTTTCTGAAAGGGGAAGGGAAACCCCTGGAAAAGAAGTTTGGAATTCAAGAGAATTTAGTGAAATTGATGTATTAGTGGTGGTGGCGGCGATAGTGGCGGCGGCAGAGGTGGTGCTAGTATTAGTGATAGTGGCGGTTGTGGTAGATGGTGGTGGTGATAAAAAATATAGAGAAGAAAATGAAGTATATGTATGGTGTGAAATAATTTGATATTTTTTTTAATGGCAGGATAACGTAGTCACCCCTTATAATACAACATGGATAGTTTTAGTGAACTGCAGTCCCAAAGAAAATACGGCAGCCCCCAAAACAGCGCTTTTCGAGAGGCCAGGCCAGCCTAAAAGATTTCAATCAAAACTTTGTAATGGTGTTTAAACTTAAGAATCTAAAGCTTCTCATGTACTATAGTTTCTTGCAGAAGAAAAGACAATGTTTAGATTTATCTATGTCGGTCTATCCTCTAAATGTGATGAATTCCGGTACAAGAACAAAAATAACCTTGTGTGGTTAATTAGTTACCCGACAACTCCTTTCACGCTTTGATTGCTTAATGTCACTTTAGTACTATCAAAATACAGTTGGAGGTTAAATGAAAAGAAAGACCTCAGTAATGAACTGAATCGCTAACTCACTCTTTCTTCATTATTTATAATTTTGATCTGTCAGTGTTTGAATTCAGTCATTCAGAGAGTTTCTCTGCAAACAATTGTGTAAGGAGAAATGGAGGAACAAAAGAACTATGGGAGAGAGTTTCATCCATTGTTGAGTAGAGAAAAGAGAGAAAATGGTATATACAATCACGGGTTCTGTTCTTCTGAGATGCAGTCATTAACTTCCATATGCGAAACCCTCATACCTTCTATACCATTGGATCCAGTTCAAATGAAAAATATGGATAACCCACCGAGCGAAAGTGTTCTCGAGTCATTTTACATGTCTTCAGGATCTCAAAAACCAATTCCAGATGAGGTGAGATTTTTTTTTTTCCTTTTCTTTCAACTTCGATTGCACCATTCTATGTCTGTTCCTGATATGTTAAGGATATTATGAGTTTTGATACACGTCTAGTTGGTGCCTGGTGGCTTTGTCATGTCATTAGTGGTGTATTTCTTGTCTAATGGCTCTCTGCCGAGTTATCTAATCTTTGTGAACCGTAAACAGGTTGCAGAACTGATGACAAAGAGGGGTATGATGCACGGTTTTATCATGGTGAGGCTAGTCCTACTGATGGTTTCAACAAGACTTGGAACACTACTGCTTTGCGGGTCTCTATCTTTTAGTAAGGAGTTTCCATTCGTCAACAACTTCAAAGATATTTCACTGGAGAAAAGAGATAATATTTTGCAGAATTGGTCAAGGTCGAAGTATCTCATTATAACCAGAGCTGCATTTGCCATGATCAAATCATTTTGCTTCTACATTTTCTTCACTCGAGTAAGGCTGTAAACATATGGACTTCTATGACAGACGTATTTACCAGAGTAAATTTTAGGAATTCAAATTGATTTCTTTTCTCTTTTATTACAGATTGATGACAATTCAGAAAATCCAGCATTGGAAGCGATTGGATACCGGATAAACACCGGAAAAATATCATCCAAGCATAAAAAGGAGAGGCCTCTTCAGAGAGGAATAGTAGAAACTCTACATGAAACTGACTTAACTCTGGTCAAATCTTTGACACAAAAAGGCATTAAGGTCACTGAAGATGTGAATCAAAACGCTTACAAGATTAATTGTGATGTTGTTATTGTTGGTTCCGGTAGTGGTGGAGGAGTTGCAGCTGCAGTTCTAGCAAGTTCGGGTCAGAAAGTGATTGTGCTTGAGAAAGGAAACTATTTCTCGCCAGACGAGTATTCATGTCTAGAGGGTCCTTCCTATAATCAATTATATGAACATGGTGCCTTCTTACTGACTCTTGATGGCAAAATGATGATAATGGCAGGAACTACAGTTGGTGGGGGGTCAGCTATAAACTGGTCAGCTAGCATCAAAACACCTACTTCTGTATTAACAGAGTGGTTTTTGGATCACAGGATTCCACTTTTTGGAAGTCCTGATTATCAATCTGCCATGGATATAGTTTGTAAGAGAATCGGCGTCAGCGAGAATTGCTTAAAGGAAGGATTTCAAAATCAAGTTCTTCGCAAAGGGTGTGAGAAATTAGGTCTAAAAGTTGATAATGTTCCACGTAATTCTTCAGAGTCTCACTATTGTGGATCCTGTTGCTATGGTTGCAGAACAGGAGATAAAAAGGGGACTGATTCTACTTGGCTAGTTGATGCAGTTAATAGTGGTGCAGTGATCTTAACTGGATGCGAAGCACATAAATTCATATTAGAAAAAAACAACTCTGGAAGGCGTAGAAACAACAAATGCTTGGGAGTTGTTGCAGCATCTCTGAACAAGCACATCACAAAGAAACTGCTAATTCACTCTAAGATAACAATTTCAGCATGTGGGTCGCTCTTGACACCTCCTCTAATGATCCAAAGTGGATTGAAGAACCCCAATATTTGGGAGGAACCTACGATTACATCCCGTTGTGTTTGCTTGGGGTTACTTCCCAGAATCAATGGAAGAGATCCAAGGCAAGAAACATGAGGGAGGAATAATCACATCACTGCATAAGGTAATGTCAGAGAAATCCGAAGTTAAGGCAGTTATAGAAACCCCTAGTCAAGGTCCTGCTGGTCTCAGCGTAATGTTTCCTTGGGTATCCGGGCGCGATATGAAGGACAAAATGGTGAGATATTCGAGGACTGCTCATTTATTTTCACTAGTTAGGGATGATGGGTCAGGAGAGGTGAAGGCAAAAGGAAGGATCACGTATAAATTTAGTTCACTGGATAAAGAGAACCTAAGGGTTGGTCTGAGACAAGCTTTGAGAATTTTAGTTGCGGCAGGAGCAGTCGAAGTTGGTACCCATCGAGAAGACGGGCAGAGTATCAAGTGTAAAGGGATTAAGGAGGACGAATTGGAAGAATTTTTGGACACTGTTACTGCAGTAGGGGGGCCCTTGTCAGTAGGCGAACACTGGAATTTCTACTGTTCTGCTCATCAGATGGGAAGTTGTAGAATGGGTGCTACTGAAGCGAAAGGTGCCGTGGATGAAAATGGAGAGAGTTGGGAAGCTGAAGGGTTATTTGTATGTGATGGAAGTGTACTTCCTACAGCAACTGGGGTTAATCCCATGATTACCATCCAGTCAACTGCTTATTGTTTATCCAAGAATATCGTTGAGACCATGAACAAGAGAAAATTATCAGAAGAGATGTAACATGGGAGTCGCTTATTGTTATTATTTATCCAAGAATATCGTTGACACGATGAACAGGAGAAGATGTAACATGGGAGTCAGGCCCAGGTCTTTTATGTATGGAACACTTTCAGTTACAATTCTACAAGAATTTATTTGTGCATCTTTGCTATATATAATGTGTAAGAAAAATCAATTAAATTATTTGAATTACAACACATGGCATCTGTGGCAATCTTAATCAACTAACTTTTTCTTCGACTCCAGAGAAAAGATTACTGGCAGATGATAATAAAAAACCGCAAAAGATGGTAAAAAAACATACGTACAAATGAAGGCAACAGAAGACAAAGCACGAGGATAAAATCATTTCTTTTCTTCAATCATTAACATAATATATGCAGCTTTATTTTAGGAGCCGTCTGGGTTGTAAATTCAAATGGATCTCTCCAAAGGACTACATTATGTGTGTTCGACAAAAAGCAATATAAACACATCGCCTAGAAAAGAATCAAAGCTGAATTAACAACACTGCAGTAGACGAGGCCAACTTAACTGGCTGCTGCTTTAACTGCTTTCTCAGCTGCATCATCTAGATCTTCCGCGGTAATAAGAGTCATTCCACTCTCCTACACATTTTGTAATCAACCAAAGAAATAATCACACATCTGATTAGTTTGTTATGGATATTTGAATGGACCATTGCGAGAAAAAAGAAACTCAAGAGGCTCAAAACTATGAACTGAAATGAGATTTTTATGTTTTACCTTCAAAATTCTCTTCCCTTGGTCGACATTAGTTCCTTCGAGACGAACAATAACTGGAACTTTCAATGAAACCTAGACAAAACCATGACGACATGTTTTAGCATCTTTGAGACATGAATGACATACTTTAAATAACATACCTCTAAGAAAAAACACGACCCTGTTGCTGTTTTCAATACCAGGCTCAAAACACTGTTGTTTCGAATGCTAACCATTTGAATAAGTTGAAGTAATAGATTTGAAGCATGTCATTACCTCTTTCGCAGCATTGACAATACCACTTGCTATAACATCACACTTCATGATTCCTCCAAAAATGTTGACCAAAATTGCTTTCACCTTGTCATCAGATGTCAATATCTTAAATGCATCCACAACCTAGTTCACAATTTAAAAGGCAGTATGAGACATGAACGATGTACTTCTCATCGATCTTAAACATCAAAAGTTATGCTTAGAAGACTAATTAACAACTTGGGACAATTCATTTGGAATTTTAAACTTCCATGGAGCTAGTTCCCATATCAAGCTTGTCTCATGATTTCAAGCCTGCTATATGAACAGCTGCTCAGTCTATGCAGCAATAAATTTAGAGAAGATATTGGTGGGTGGAGAGATCAGCTTGGTTGAAAAAGCATAAACAGTTATAGTTAATTGAGATGATGGAATTGCAAAGAACTAGCTTTAGGGAGAAATTAGCTAAAGAGGAGGCAAAGTACCTGGTGTTCAGAGGCACTGCCACCGACATCTAAGAAATTGGCAGGAGTTCCACCGTGCAACTTAATTATGTCCATGGTAGACATTGCCAGTCCTGCACCATTTACCATGCACCCAATTTCCCCATCTAAGCCAATGTAGTTCAAATCAGCTTTGGCAGCAGCCACCTGAATAATCCAACAACATAAATATCACTAAGTGACCAAAATAGGTTACCTCCTGTTACTCTTGCTAACTCATACATAAGACAAAGTACTAAGCAACCCTAAGATTGAATGTAATGAGATATTAATCTGTGGATATGCCTGCGTAAAGGCAAGAAAACCAGAATAATATAGCCAAACCTCTCGAGGGTCCTCTTGGGTTGTATCCCGAAGAGCAAAGATCTCTTTCTGACGAAAAGCAGCATTATCATCAAAGTTTAACTTTGCATCAGCTGCTACCAACTTGTTATCAGAAGTCTCAGCAATGGGGTTGATCTACAAAGTAAATTTCAAATAAATGTTAATCACAGTATCCAAAAAGATGGTGGGAAAATGACCACTAAAAAGATGGGCAGATATGAACTCACCTCCAGCATGGTGCAGTCACTTTTGCAAAAAAGCTCGTATAGCTTCTTCACTTGTTCCATTGAAGCCGCTTTATCTGCAACCTTGGGGGCCAAGCCGTCAACAACTTTAGCAGCATCTTCATCAGTTATTCCTTTGAAGACATCAATAGGCACCTGGTACCAAAAAGATAACAAAGTAAGCGAGGGAGGAAGGATTGAGTGGCCTTGGTAATAATCCCAAGGGTTGAGTTAGTGATATTTACCTTTATGATCATATCAGGGAATTTCTCAGCGAGGTCTTCAATGCTGGTTCCTCCCTTACGACAGGCAATAATAAGCTGAAACAAAATACATGGTAACAAATCAGTGTAAATAGATTGGATTTGTTGGAAACAAAGTATAACTGAATAACTTAATGAGGGACAACAAAGATATTTATTTGGTTTGGGAACATACTGGACCAGCAGTAGTCCTGTCAAGAGTGATGGCGAAGTACATCTCGTTGACTAGAGACATTTTTTCACACAAATAAATCTGCACAGGAAAAACAAACGACTGAATCTCAAATCCTCTGAGATTGGAAATGGGGCATTTAGTTTCCATGAATAGAACTGATACTAGATTATGGTACGAAAGCAAACATACATTAGGACTGCATACAACAGAAGCAGACATTTATGAGGTGGAAATAGGTCCAACCAATTCCCCCTTTCTGTTCCACAGAAGCATAGAATAAACTAGATTATGATACCCAAGTCATACAACTTGCAGAATGTTAAACAGCAGCTTTTTTTCACAGATTTATCCATATTGACCTGAACGAGTGCATGTATCGAACATGTATCATATGGCATCTAGCACATCAACTAAACTAAGCCCTGACTTATCATATACCCTTTACATTCCATAGATTACTTTAAAGTAAAAAACTGAACCAACTACTAACCTTGCTCACGGTTTTTCCTTGTGCACCAGTTTGCTTAGTGACGAGAACTTGTCCAAGCATCTTCCCTACAAAACCAACCAAATCCCCCAGGTTAACAACCTGATAACGACACCAAACGAAAAACAAATGGTATTACTAGGGCAATTATATCATGACGAAGTAAGTACCAGCTATATCCTCAGCCTCATTGGTCTTCACAATGTGAACTCCACCTTTAAGACCACTCTTAAATGTTCCCAAACCTCGACCACCGGCTAGAATTTGACTTTTAACAACCAACTGCACCATTGATCAGAACACAAGTCAAAACCTAGATTTAATGAAAACACTCAAAACCTAGGATAATAATTAACCAGGGATCATACCTCGTTTTCCTTTGGGAAAACATCACTGATGGCTTTACGAACTTCTTCAACAGAAGAAACAGCAACTCCCTTTGGTACGTTAATTCCATGTTTACTCATCAACTCTGCTCCCTGTTTATACGTTCAAATCAGTTTTCAAACAACCTAGAAAGAGCGAGAAAGAAAGAAACAAATCTAGAAAGAAACAAAAATCTGACCTGATATTCATGGATATTGAGACGACGAATCTGTTGCTGCTGAGATTTACCCCCAACTGAAAGAGATCGATGAACGAGTTTACTGAATAACCCTCTCACCATTTTATCTTCTGTGTTTATGAACTCAAACCCTAGAAATCTGTGTAAATCGGATCAGAGGAGCTCTTTCAAAACTTACAGAGAGAAGGAGATCTCAAAATAAAGGAAAATGAGGATGGAAACCCTTATTTCCTTTTATTTATTTATTTTCAGACCCCTCCTAAAGAAACACAATCAAATCGGTTGAGTTACAAACAAGTTTGACTGAAACTAGGTGAGTTCAGCTAAACCGGTCAGGTTTTCTAGAGACAAGTCTTGGCTAGGCGGCCGAGTCTTGCGGAGGTTCTCGTGCTCGGTCCATAGCGAGATGAGTCTCAAAAGATATATAAATCTATCTTACAAAAGACAGTGGTGTTTTTCTCATCCGACGGCTTTCAATAGCTTTTTATTAGCAATCCACGGTTCATATTCCTCCAAAATCCTCTGAAATTCCCAAAGACAAATCTCGGATGAGAATGCATCCTCCTTTCACGCTCTAATCCAACGTCCTTGAATGCCCGTTCGAGTAGTTCATACGTTACGCACAACAAAAAAAAACTCCCACATTCAATTCAGTATTAACAGCGGCATTAATTTCACAGTCAATGTTATAAAGTAGATTTGGTGCCTGATGGAGCGAAAACGCCCAAATTTAGATCGTCTTCTCTCCAGTTGAAGGTTTGTTTCTTTTCTTGGAGAGCTTGCAGCTGCAATCCTAACAATGGAGAATATCCATCATAGAGGTTAGAGTAACCCAGCCAGTTGCATCCCGTGCGGTCTCGATGAGGAATAGGAAAACACCTACTAGAGCAAGTTTCGATTCAGTTACTTTTTGAGAAATTTATGTTTTGTTTGTATCGACCCATCATCCTACGAGGGTTTCTCAATTTTACATAATTTGGGTTTTGATCAGATCTTTATTTACATTTGTATGAATCTAGATTCGGCACCAATTTTTAATGGAAATGTATCCAATTTTCATTGTTCTTGGACAGTGAGTGATAGAGACAAATTATTAGCTCCTTCAAGGTGTTTGTGAATTTGTTTCACTGGACAAAGTGGTTTATCAATGTAGGTGTTTTTCACATGTCTTATTCTGTTGTTTGTTGAGAGGTTTGGAA